>CM049806.1:26017857-26045357 GCA_027422405.1 Ptychobarbus kaznakovi | reverse complement strand
GATTTGGAGAAATGTAGCATTTCATCACTTGTTGACCAATGGATCCTCTGCAGTGAATGGGTGCCGAACACACAGCTTTTATCTTCTCCAGATGTTAACTGATGGACTGGAGTGGTGTGGATTATTGTCATGTTTTTATCAGCTCTCATTCTGACGGCACCCATTCACTGCAGAGCATCCATTGGTGACCAAGTGACGTAATGCTACATTTCTCCAAATCTGAAAAATAAAAACAGTTGATTGTTTAAGAAAAATAATATAATAACAATTATAGAGATTATATAAAAATATATATTTAAATTATTATATAAAAAATATTACACAAAAATAAAATGCTAATAAAATAAAAACAAAAATACAAAAACCATAAGAGATATTACTATATTAGTATTCATATATATTACATTATTCAAAAATAATGGCAGAAAAATAAAATACTAAAACATAAATCAAAAACACTGAATAAAAACTAAATAAGATAAATGACTATCATAATATTTCACTGTAAAATAAAAAATAAAGTATAATAAAAATAATATACACTTTTTATGATTTTAAAAGCTAAACCATCAAACATTTATTTTGGCAAAAAACACAGGGAACCCTTAAAGCTTTTGTATTATATTTGTAACAGTTATATAATTGTATTCTAATATTTGTCTGTGATGATGTTCCAGTGAAGTTCTACAGTGAAGAGACAGGATTTTCCCGTATCCTTCATGACTGGGTTTGGCCCCGGGGCCCCTGCAGCCAGACTACTGTTAGACTTTTATTTAAAGCACTTTCCTCCGACAGCGTGACACACGACACAGGATCATTCGTGAAAGCCGCTGTGTGTACTGCAGACACCAGCTCTGAATAGCACATGAATAATACATGCAGTTATTGAATATTAAAGTGACTCTTTAAAAGGGGAGTTCTGTGTCAGCCGGACAGATGTGTGTGAGAGCGCCGCTAAAAAAAGATCAAGCCTGTAATTAGCCTATACTTGCTGCTTGATCATTTTCAGCAGTACGAAAACATGCACTAAACTATTCTTTTACATGTTGCATGTATTATTTTTCACTTTTGTATGATGTTTTCTTATGCAAAAACTCAACATCACGATGCAGGCGTGTTCTTGGGGATATTGGGGACAAATGACACTGTGATATGAAAAAATACAGGAATTTACAACCAGATGATCTGAATTAATCTATTAGGAAATAATTAACAATTCTAGAAAGATTGGAGTAATTTTTGCAGTAGAGTGCATCTTCATAGAAAATAAAAATAGTTGTTAAAAAGCTTAAACAATCCTTTTATGGTTAAACAATTTGTGAAAAACTCTTTTCACTCTCTACACTTTTTTTCTATTCAATATGGCTAAAAATCATAATTATTTCTTGTATTTTTTGTATTCTGATTTTGTATAAAAAATATTAAATACAATAAAAAATATTATTTAAAAATGGCCTGTATAAAAACTACATATAAAAACTAAAAATATTTTATAGTACAACTGTAAACTTATAACAATACTAATATTTACATCTTCATTTCTTCATGTTCAAACATTCTGGAAAATGAACAAAAAAGTAAAAAAAAAACTTTTATATACAAATTATTATTTATTTAAATAAACATGAATAAAATAATACATAAATGATAAATATTTTGTAAAAACACTATTGTACTACAATTTTTTTCTTTCATCGTAAAAGTGTAAAATTTCAAAAGTCGTATTTTTGTCTTCATATGAAACAGTAAATCATCGAGCATGGCATATATGTAATAAACTGCATGCAGTCTTCAGCATGATAATCGTGTGTCAGACTCTCAAACACAGAGACTGTATCATCCGTGTGAAGTCTGGGATTCTCTCATGTGCGTATGTTTCATGCAAATCTGGGGTTTTATTCTCTGCAGGACGCCGGGCAAAATTAAAGGTCCTGCTGAGAGGAAAATAAATTGGATTTAGATTAATCTGCACACCTGCATATATTACAGCTGTGTTCCTTTCTGTCTCTGTCTTCAGGAATCCAGCGCTGCCTGGAATAAAACAATATTCCTGCACGCTGACCGGCAGACGGAAACATCAGCAGCATAATCAGAAAAACCACCGACATCACCTCAACACTTCCTACACTTCAGCGTTTAAAGAGAATAAAACCAGCACGAGATGCTGCCTTCAAACTCACTACCATGATGCTGGGCTGCTGGGTGGAGTTCTGGACGGTTGCTAAGGTGTTGCTATAGTGTGTTCTGGGTGCTTGTTAGTTAGTTTTTTTTATAAAAGCCACCATTTGAATGTTTATATTTCAACAATAAACTGGAGTGGAAACAATTACTTCATTAAAAAAAGATATATAAACTGCCTTATGTGCAATTTAAAAGTTTACATGCAACTCCGATAGTACTCTAGTGTTCATTATCACATAAATGTGATTAATTAATTGATTATTAAATAAAAATTTTGTGTGCAAGTGAAATGTTTATATGCAACTCAGTTTGTATTTGAATGTTGATTATTAAATAAATGTGATTAAATGATTATTAAATCAACTTTATTGTCATTTTCAATTTTAGGCTAAATTACATTTTTTATTTTAGTTTTGATATTTTGGTTAAAAAAAAGTTTGCTGCATTAATTTGTAATTTTAAAAAATGTAAATGTAAATATAATTTCCATTTAAATGGGTCATATTGATATATAGTCACGTATCTTTTTGGCCAAATTATGCAACCTGACAAAGAAGCACTGCACCCGGTGCTGTTACAACTCAGATTGCATTTGACTATTGATTATTAATTAAATGTGATTAACTGATTATTAAATCAAATTTATTTTCAGTTTCCATTTTTGGCTTAATAAAAACTTTATTTTATTTTTGATGTTTCAATAAAAAAAAAATCAGTTTGATGTATCACAATTATTGTTGTTGTTGTTAGAGTCATATTGATGACAATTTTTGGCCAGATTATGCATCCCAACAAAGAAGCATTCCAAACCTGGTGTTTTTACATATTCACGCAAAAAAAAAAGAAAAAAAGAATCACAAGACCAGAAAAATCATGATTATATTTCCCCCCAAATTGTGTTGCCTAAGGTTAGCATATTTATTCAAATCACTGAATAGCATTACTCATGCTTTCCCAAGCAAACACCACTAACAAAGGTGCAAGATCCAATCACGTGCACCAACAAAAGCGCCAGTCCACCTACATCTGTGATAATCAACGACGCCTCTCTCTTTCTTCCAGGAAAGAATGCAGTGCAATGCATATTAATTGTGATGATGGCAGTGCTGTTTAAATCAGATGAGTCAGCGTCTCTAGCGCTGGAGAGCCACTGCTGTCATTGTTGTCACCTTGTCCTCCGCGAGGCACCTCGCCATGTTGGACGCCCTTTCTCGCAACCTCATTAGCTCCGGCGCCTTTGGCTCTGGTCACACACAGGGAGCCTTTGCACCAGAGTTTCTATGGCAACATGCACCGAGACCTTGCTGCCTCCGGGAGCTGGATTTAACCGAACCATGCCGTATCAAAGCGCAGGGCTGACCAGAATCACTGGAGCACTATCAAGCACCAAAGACGAGCGAGAGACCCCCCCGGACAATCCGAGTCAGCCTTTTCATGTTGCTGATAAGCAATTAAAATGCATCAGATTATGAGTTCAGACAAGCTAGTTCTAATTTTATGTCAAATATATATATATATATATATATATATATACACAACCCAAATTCCGGAAATCTTGGGATGTTTTTTAAATTTGAAAAGACTTTCAAATCACAATGAGACAATATTTTATTCACAATAGAAACAGAGAACCATAAATGTTTAAACGGAGAAATTTCACACTTTTAAAAAGTTGGCACGGGGGCAACAAAGGGTTGAAAAAGCAATAAATGTTTTTAAAGATTCAGCTGGGAGAACATCTAGCAACTAATTAAGTTAATTGGCATCAGGTCTGTAACATGATTAGGTATAAAAGGGATGTCTTAGAGAGGCAGAGTCTCTCAGAATTAAAGAAGGTCAGAGGCTCTCCAATCTGTGAAAGAGCGCATAAACAGATTGTGGAATACTTTAAAAACAATGTTCCTCAACTTCATATTGCAAAGGCTTTGCAAATCACATCATCTACAGTGCATAAAATCATCACAAGATTCAGATAAACTGGAGAAATCTGTGCGCAAGGGACAAGGCCGAAGACCTTTGTTGGATGCCCGTGGTCTTCGGGCCCTCAGACGACACTGCATCACTCATTGGCATAATTCTGTCATTGACATTACTAAATGGGCCCAGGAATACTTCCAGAAACCACTGTCGGTAAACACAATCCACCATGCCATCTGCAGGTGCCAACTAAAGCTCTATCATGCAAAAAGGATGCCATATGTGAACATGGTCCAGAAGCGCCGTTGTGTCCTGTGGCCAAGGCTCATTTAAAATGGACTGTTTCAGAGTGGAAAAGTGTTCTATGGTCAGACGAGTCCAAATTTGACATTCTTGTTGGAAATCACGGACGCCGTGTCCTCCGGGCTAAAGAGGAGGAGACCTTCCAGCGTGTTATCAGCGTTCAGTTAAAAAGTCAGCATCTCTGATGGTATGGGGTGCATAAGTGCATACGGTATGGGCAGCTTGTATGTTTTGGAAGGCACTATGAATGCTGAAAGGTATATAAAGGGTTTAGAGCAACATATGCTCCCCTCCAGAAGACGTGTATTTCAGCAGGACAATGCAAAACCACATACTGCAGCTATTACAACAGCATGGCTTCGTAGTAGAAGAGTCCGGGTGCTGAATTGACCTGCCTGCAGTCCAGATCTTTCACCTACAGTATAGAGAACATTTGGCGCATCATTAAACGAAAAATACGTCAAAGATGACCACACACTCTTCAGCAGCTGGAAATCTATATCAGGCAAGAATGGGACCAAATTCCAACACCTAAACTCCAGAAACTCATAACCTCGATGACCAGACATCTTCAAACTGTTTTTGAAAAGAAGAGGAGATGCTACACGATGTAAACATGCCCCCGTCCCAACTATTTTGAGACCTGTAGCAGGCATCAAATTTAAAATGAGCTCATTTTGTGCATAAAATTGTAAAATATCTCATTTAATATTTTTTTTCTACTGTGAATAAAATATTGGCTCATGTGATTTGATAATCTTTTAGTTTTCATTTTATTCAAATTTAAATAAATTCTCAACATTTACAGGAGTCGGGTTGTGTGTGTATATATATATATAATAATTTGTTACATTTATATAGCACTTTTTGGGTACTCAAAGCCCTTTACATTGTGAGGGGAATCTCCTCAACCACCACCAATGTGTAACATCCAACCTGGATGATGCGACGGCAGCCATATTGCACCAGAACGCCCACCACACACCAGCTTACTGGTGGAGAGGAGACAGAGTGATGAAGCCAATCAGCAGATATGGGGATGATTATATATATTCATATGTGGCTTTGGATAAGAGCAAATGCTCAATGAATGTAACTTTAACAAATGTTGCAGTAAAATGAGTAGGAAATAACCAGGTGTCACCAGCAGGCAAATACTGTATTGTAGAAAACCTTTATTTACTGATTTATGTTTTGACACCTCATAATTATACAGGGAAACAACCTCCTGAAACAGAGATTAGACCGCATACTGCAGCAGTGAAAAAAACTATAATAACATAAAACAACCAAACAAAAAAAAACACTAGATTTTTACATTCTGAAGAAAATGTGACTAAGGTCATTTATGTATTTATGTACATATTTATATTTGTACAATTTTTTTTTATATATTTATACATACCATATTTTTTTTATAAATATAATTTATTACGTATACTTGTATAGCACTTCTTGCAGTTGCTTCAAAGCAGCTTCACTGAAGGTCATATTGTTATGTTATATGACAATAAATAAATAAATGTATAACTAAATATGTACAAAAAACATTTTGATTTGAAAAACAAAAAGACTTATAAATAATATTCAAATACATAAAAAATAACCATTAATGAGTAAGATTTAAAAATAACAAACATTTTATGTATAAAAATATTAATAAAAAACGTTAAGTGAGATTAATTTATAAATAAATAAATAACATTCAAATACATACAAAATAAACAATTAATAAGTGATATACATAAATAACTAAATAAATACTTATGAATAAATATGTTAATAAAAACTTGAGTGATATTTATTTATAAATAAATAAATAACATTCAAATACATAAATAAAAAATATAACATGGATGAGTGAGATTTATAAGTAACTAACTAAATAAATAAATGTCTATTTTTATTCTAGGTTAAAAAGCTTCACATTCAATTCTTATATTCAACAAATAGTTTGCTTAAAACTAAAAATTCTGTCATCATCATTCAACACCCTCATGACTTTTGGTTAATGCAAGTAAATGATCTGGTTAATGTGTCCTGTACACACTTCAAACGATCACGTCTTACACTTCAGTACTGAACCAGCAAGTTCTTAAAAGACATTCGATTTCTCCATCGCTCGTGTTTTATTCTGGCCTACAGAAAGCTGCCGTTGCCCTCTGAAAGCATGGCACTCCTGGAAGAGTTACGCGTGAAAGTTCAGCTCACTGACCCCACACATGAACAACAGCCATGCTCCTGCTGATTCCACACATGAACAACAGCCATGCTCCTGCTGATTCCACACATGAACAACAGCCATGCTCCTGCTGATTCCACACATGAACAACAGCCATGCTCCTGCTGATTCCACACATGAACAACAGCCATGCTCCTGCTGATTCCACACATGCACAACAGCCATGCTCCTGCTGATTCCACACATGAACAACAGCCATGCTCCTGCTGATTCCACACATGCACAACAGCCATGCTCCTGCTGATTCCACACATGAACAACAGCCATGCTCCTGCTGATTCCACACATGAACAACAGCCATGCTCCTGCTGATTCCACACATGCACAACAGCCATGCTCCTGCTGATTCCACACATGCACAACAGCCATGCTCCTGCTGATTCCACACATGAACAACAGCCATGCTCCTGCTGATTCCACACATGACAACAGCCATGCTCCTGCTGCATGAACAACAGCCATGCTCCTGCTGATTCCACACATGAACAACAGCCATGCTCCTGCTGATTCCACACATGAACAGCAGCCATGCTCCTGCTGATTCCACACATGAACAGCAGCCATGCTCCTGCTGATTCCACACATGCACAACAGCCATGCTCCTGCTGATTCCACACATGCACAACAGCCATGCTCCTGCTGATTCCACACATGCACAACAGCCATGCTCCTGCTGATTCCACACATGAACACACATGATTCCACACATGAACAACAGCCATGCTCCTGCTGATTCCACACATGCACAACAGCCATGCTCCTGCTGATTCCACACATGCACAACAGCCATGCTCCTGCTGATTCCACACATGCACAACAGCCATGCTCCTGCTGATTCCACACATGCACAACAGCCATGCTCCTGCTGATTCCACACATGCACAACAGCCATGCTCCTGCTGATTCCACACATGCACAACAGCCATGCTCCTGCTGATTCCACACATGCACAACAGCCATGCTCCTGCTGATTCCACACATGAACAACAGCCATGCTCCTGCTGATTCCACACATGAACAACAGCCATGCTCCTGCTGATTCCACACATGCACAACAGCCATGCTCTGCTCCTGCTGATTCCACACATGCACAACAGCCATGCTCCTGCTGATTCCACACATGAACAACAGCCATGCTCCTGCTGATTCCACACATGAACAACAGCCATGCTCCTGCTGATTCCACACATGAACAACAGCCATGCTCCTGCTGATTCCACACATGAACAGCAGCCATGCTCCTGCTGATTCCACACATGCACAACAGCCATGCTCCGGCTGATTCCACACATGAACAACAGCCATGCTCCTGCTGATTCCACACATGCTCTGCTGATTCCACACAACAGCCATGCTCCTGCTGATTCCACACATGAACAACAGCCATGCTCCTGCTGATTCCACACATGAACAACAGCCATGCTCCTGCTGATTCCACACATGAACAACAGCCATGCTCCTGCTGATTCCACACATGCACAACAGCCATGCTCCTGCTGATTCCACACATGAACAACAGCCATGCTCCTGCTGATTCCACACATGCACAGGCTCAGCGGCTGGAAGCGGCAGCAGCAGCAGTGTGTCGAGGATTCACCGCACTGCTGATCTCCTCCAGGAGCAGGAATCAAAGGCCACTGGTTCTTTAGTCTGTTGCACGCTTGAGCGGCTCATTACCGCAGAAAAAAAGGCCGGGATCTTTATTCTATCTCAGAATACATGCTGCTGCATGGAAATAACTCAAAAAAAGACGCAAACTGAACCCACAGATAGCACAGTTTATGTGCACAATGCACAGACGAAATCAGCGAAGGACACATTCAAAATTTAGGATTACAATTTAATCAAAATCTTATTATATTAAAAAATGCACATTAATTCAGTTGCACATAAAAATGTTTTGTATTCATATTTATATGTAAGTATTACACAGCATTTATACATATATGTATGACTTAAATATTGCATTTATAATAATAATAATGATTATTATTATTATTATTCATTTATATTAATTTACTATACTGTATTATCATTTAATAATAATAATATTATTATTATTATTATTATAAAGTCTATATATTAATTACACATAACTTTGATTCATTTTATATATAAACACTTACTATAAACTACAAATATAATTACTATATTATATTTACTATAAAACAAATATGATATAAAATGTTTTAACATATATATATATATAAGAGAGAGAGAGAGAGAGAGAGAGAGAGAGAGAGAGAGAGAGATCGTAATTCATATAATAATAATTAATATCATTACTATTTTATATATAAACATTATAATTATACAAAATATATACATTCACTTACACGCCATTTTAAATTTGCAATAATAATATAATAATAATTAATGTCTTAATTTACTAAAATATATTATTTAATATATGTTAATAAAATAAAAATATCAGTATATTAGAAAATTAAATAATCCAATTCAATAAAGTTATGAGTCTACACTTATACACATTATAATAACTTTAGATAATTTAGATATAATCACTTACCATAAATATAAATCATATAGAATATTAAATATACACATTTAGTAACAATATTTTTAAGTTGTAATAATACAAATATTTAATAATAATCAATGTATAACAATTTACTTTTATTTTTATTATTATGAATAATAATAATAATAAAATAAAAAGTACTATTATTAGAGCATTTATAATCCTAAGCCATAAGTCTGTACTTATTATTATATATAAAACATGTATTATAAATTTAAAACATAAATTATGTTTTTAATATATTTATAAAACTATATAACGTATAATGTTATACACATAAATAAATGACAGAATTTTAGTTTTTAAGTGAACTATTAAAGAATACTGAGATGCTAAAGAACTGTTTGGTGAAGTTGCCCTTCATAAATCGTGTATGTATGCCAATAGAGCTGCTCGGACAAGCTGCAGACTCTGACAGCAGAACGGGAACAGCCGTTCCTCAAGCATACGGCCGTTACCAGCAGCAGTGCCATTAGCAAAGCTCTGGTTGCTTTTCAACAGATGGGCGCATGTAAACAACCCACTACTGCTCCAGCCGGTGTGATTGGTTTTAATATGAATCATATACATTTATGACACAACTGTCTCATTATCCATCTATTTTTCAATGGCGTAATTAACAGGCCGCTATTGTTCTCGCCGGGAGCTTTATCGAGAAGCCAAGATCTGGAGAACAAGTGAAGCTCCTGAAAGATGATCAGATCTTCCGCTCTCTTCTGTATTCATCTGCTGTCGGCGTCACAAGCGCACAACAAATCAATGGCATCTTTCTTCACTTCAATTAACAACACATCTTTAGTGGCTCACATAAAACAGCAATTGCAAACAAAAGCAGCAGGATATTTTTCATGGTCTCAGCGCACTAGTGATTAAAATCTCATTCAAATTCCTTTCTTAATAAAAAAAGTTAGTTAAGCAGCTTGCAATTAGGAGTCCCCTGCTACTCTGGGACAAACAAAACCCAGAAGATTAGAGAAGTTTGATGACCTGCCATGAAGTAAAGAAAGGGGGAGGGATTACGTGACGTGATAAATAAACTGAACAAAATTATAAACGTAACACTTTTGTTTTTGCCCCATTTTTCATGAGCTGATCTCAAAGACCTAAGACTTTTTCTATGTACACAAAAGGCCTATTTCTCTCAAATATTGTTCACAAATCTGTCTAAATCTGTGTTAGTGAACGAGATAATCCATCCACCTCACAGGTGTGGCATATCAAGATGCTGATTAGACAGCAGGATTATTGCACAGGTGTGTCTTAGGCTGGACACAATAAAAGGACAATCTAACAACTTCTAAAAACAAGTTTTGCGTTTATAATTTTGTTCAGTGTATAAAAAAGCCTCTACTGCCCACCAAGGCTGCATTTATCTGATTCAAACATCAAATATTATTAAAATATAACTGTATTGTATTGAATACATTGTCAAATGTAATTAATTGCTGTAATCAAGGCCAAATTTTCAGCATCATTACTCCAGTCTTGAAGGAGTATATTTAATTAAATTAAATGAAATTACATTTATACCTGTGGTAAATACAAGTAAATGCATATATGTGTAAAACATATCTATTAAATTATAATTATTATTTTATAATTTATTAGTGTATTATTATTATTATAAAATAATTATTTTAGAATCAATCATCCTAAATCATAGGTCTATAATATTACATAAGAATTTTGTACATATAAACATTACTATAAAATAAAACACACATCAAATCTACAAAATAGATATGAATTTACTAACATTTTATTTAAGTTTTTTTAATAATAATAATAATAATGTATTATAACTTAGTCAAATGTATTATTATTGATATGAAATTAAATTAATAAAAATAAATTATAAAATATAAAATTAATAAATATTATTAATAATAAATTAAGTTGTAAATCTATACTTTTAATTATTATATAATATATAACTTATTACATATATAAACACTTACTATAAATATAATCGTGTAAGTGTGTGTGTGTATATATAAATGTACTATATTTATTTTTTATAAATATAACAATTCTATACTTTGACATATATAAACACTAATAAAAATCTTGATATTTACAGTATAGATTTCCTGAAATTACCACCATATATGCATATAAAGGCTTATATATATCATGATGATGGGGGTGATTCACAATATTGGTAAATTTTTATAACTTTAACTAAATAATAGATTGAGTAAACATTCAATATCACTCAGGCCTACCACAAACAACCAATTATTTATCCAAAACAGCAGGATTTCTCCAGCAGCGTCGCGCGTGATGTTTTATTGTGTGCTGAGTGGCTCAATCGATCATCAGAATCTCACTCATACAGCGTCTGTGGAAATAGCTTCGACCTCTACATCCAAGGGTGGATGGACGGTTTGTTGTGGCTCGTGCATGCCTTCATATAAACGCGCCGCTGCAAGATTTATTCAGCTGCCTTTGACACCAGCACACTGCGTTTCCCAGAATCACTCTCACTCGCTCCGAGAAGATGCTTTATATCACAGCGCAGAGAGAGAGAGAGACGCTAGATTCACTCTGACCACCACAGCACAAGATTATGAAGAGAAATCAACAAATAACAACACATTTAGACTGATAATCAGACTGACCTACAACGGCAAACAACAGGTGAAGTAAATGTGCCTGAAAGTGAAGGTTAAAATGACAAAAATTACAATGGTCCAACAAACAGTTTAAAATTATTCATATTTTTATTAATTGTAGAAATTATTTACAAAAACATTATACACTTAGGTGTATGTATATTTGGACACTGACACAATTTTCATAATTTCGGCTCTGTATGCTACCAGAATAGAATAAAATGAAACAATCAAGATGAAATTGAAGAGCAGACTTTAAGCTTTAATTCAAGGGGTTGAACATAAATATATCATAAAATGCTTAGGAATTACCACCATTTTTATACACCCCCCCCCCCATTTTCAGGGGCTCAAATGTAATTGGACAAATAAATCTAATCATGAATAAAATGTTGATTTGTAATATTTTGTTGAGAATCGCTTGTCTTAAGTCTGAACTCCTGAACATCAGCAGAGACTGGTTTCTTCTTTGTGATGCTTCGCCAGGTCTTTACTGCAGCTGACTTCAGTTGATGTTTGTTTGTGGCTCTCTCTGTCTTTAGTTTTGTCTTCAGCGAGTGAAATGCAGCTCAGTCGGGTTGAGATCAGGAGATTGACTCGGCCATTGCAGAATAATCCACTTTTTTACCTTCAGTAACTCCTGTACCAAACTGTTGTTTTCTAACGTTCCTGCTATCTCTCTGATGGATATGTTTTGTTTTTGAAGCCTAATAATCGTCTGTATGGAAAGCTGCTTTGACCGAATGATGTGGTTCACAGCAACAGCTTCCAAATGAAAATGGCGCACTTAGAATCAACTCCAGACCTTTACCTGCTTAATTGATGTAGAAATAACGAAGGAATAGCCCACATCTGTCCATGAAACAGCTTTTGAATCAACTGTCCAATAGCTTAACCTTTCCTCCAATGTTGATGAGAATACTCTCAAATTAAAGCTCAGAGCCTGCACTTTAAACCCATATTCATTATATAACTACAACTTGAAAAATGTTTTGGTCAGCTGCTAAAATAATACAAATTGTGCCTGTGTTCAAATATATATGGACCTAAGTATGTATTTAAAAGTTTCTTATTACTTTCTTTAAATTTTTTTTAATAAAACAAGCATATATGAGTATAAACTACCAGTAACTGGAAACCACATCTAGACCACCTGATGCAAAATTAATATATTGTTAAATTTTGGTGTCATGATCAACCGCTTTCACAAACCCTGGCCTTTTTCCTTTACATTTTTAAACTATGTGTGTTGAACAGCAAACAACAGGTAAAAGTGCTTACAGTTTTATGCTAAAATGCCCAAAAAACAAGCCTTTATTTTTTTTAAAAAGTCAAATAAATAATAATAATTTAAAATGACTTCTTTCTTTTTATCTTTAATTATTATTTAGAATTATTTCTTATTTTTTTCTGGCATCTTTTTAACTGTTGAACGGGAAACAACAGGTAAAGTAAATGTGTTTAAAAAGAAGAAAATAATAAATCACAATGATATAAACAAGCATTTTGTTCAAAGAATCCTGTTTTCTTTATTAAAAACATAATATAAAATAATGTCTTTATTATTTTTATATTATAATGTATTTATGAAAATTACAATATTTTCTTAAATGTATTTTTTGGGGGAATAAAACCTAAACATCTATGAATATAAAATAGAAGACACTGGAAAACACAACTAGACACCAAGAATGCTGCAAAAGTTATAATTTTGTAAAATTTTGTTTGCACAATCAACCACTTTCACAAGCCGTTGTTTTTTCCCCTTGCATGTTTAAACTGTGTGTGTTGAACAGCAAACAACAGATAAGTAAATGTGCTTATTCATTTTCTTTATAAAACTAAATAGTCAATAATATAAAATAATTTTTATTTTATAAGTTATGCATAAAAATTCAAAAAGCTTATGCTAAATTCTAAAAGTCACAAACATTGTACAAAAACAATTTATTTAATAAAATTAAATAATAATACAAAATAATTTCTTTATAATTTTATTTTCAAATGTAATTATAAAAAAATATATTTGTATATCTTTTGTTTGATTTTGGGATAAAACAAGTATCTAAGAACATGAAATACAAGTAACTGAAATTGGAAACCATAGACCACCGGATGCAAAAGATAGCATTTGTTACATTTTGATTGCATGATCAACCACTTTCACAAAGCCTTCTTCCTCCACATCCGTGTGATGCACCACATAGAAACCAAAGAATCCACAGCATAAACTCAAGACTAAAACAGACATCCGCTGTGGCGTGACACATGACGCAACTCTTCACTGCATTTGTGCGTTTTCGTTTGGCACCGGTGCCATTCTCTCATTTCACAGACACAAATAACGTCCATCAGCGTCAGGAAAGAGTTCACCTGGGAGACCCGCAGCCCACGGGCTCCACATTTAGACTGCAGCAGTCCAGATATAGCGTGAGTGCAGATGTCTGTCTGCCTGTGGCCATTCCACACCAGATTGCACAGACCATTACCCTCATAGAGAGATGCTTATCACCCACAAGAGCTATTAACCTATATAGGGCCTGAGAAACAGAGCAGGCTGCCGTTATAATGGACTAAGCCTCCACAAGGACAGGCTTATAAACGGATGCAAGCCAATGAAGGAGAACGGATAGACGACCTCCACCTCTAACGGTGACGCCCATCTTTCCCAGTATATTTCTCATTCATTTACTCCACAGGCATCTCAAAATAACACCAACCAACCGTCTCTAAGATGAACCAAAACATGAACCAAAACCATAAAATATTTGATTTCTGAAGGATAAAAAGACAAAGGTAACCCAACTAACAAAAATATGTTCTAAGAACATTTAGCTCAAATTCAAAACGTATTGTTGAGAGCAATAACACATTGCTCTCAACATTCAAAATGTCCAGTGTTTTTAATGTTTTAAAAACATTTTATCTTGGTTTTTCGAATGCTAAGGGAACATTCTGTTTTCAAATAGTATGGGAATGCTACTTTTGAGTGTTCTCTGAACTTTCCAAAACAAGTAGTAAGGCTGATGATACATAAGGCACTTTTCCACTGAGAATCGGTAACAAATTTCTGTCTGGATACTGGATACTCACCTGGTTGCATTAATATTAACCAAAGTTGACGGGCGGTAACATTGCTCAAAAAGTTACCCTGTGTATCATCAGCCTAGTCTCGCGTAGCCAGACCTGCAGACTGCCGGATGTAGGGCTGGAATAGATGGCCGCGTTTATTGGCCAAGGCCCGCCCATGAGGCCGTGTGACTGACATGTCAAACAACCAATCACAGTTTGTTTCGTTCAGTGTCACGTTTCGGGGCGTGGAAATGTCGCCACAATAACAAACCGGTGTGTGAAACTCTCGGATGTATTTTAAAGATTCTATGCCTCGAACTTTAAATATTTCACATTTTTTTTTAAATCCAGCGTTTAGTTGATCCTGATAAGCTTTTGTACATTTGTCACATTTGTAAACACGACGGCTTTCTTCTTTCGTGAGAGGGTTTTAGCGCCACGGCATCTTTGTTTCCAGGCGGAACGATAAAGAACGTGACACACACGTCTCCTGGAAATCCTGTATAATTCAACCAATCCGACGACGACTTCAACACTCCTGAAGTGTTTCCAGATAACTGTACCATACGCATCAGACGTTTAGCCAACGGTCCGTCTGAGACTATCATCAGCCTAACACAGGGAAACTCAAATCTGGCTGGCGAGATCCACTTTCCTGCAGAGTTTAGCTCTAACCCTAATTAAACACACCTGAGCATGCTAATCAATGCCTTCAGGATCATTAGAAACTCATGGAGTTTGATCAGGGTTGGAGCTAAACTCTGCAGGAAAGTGAATTTCGCCAGCCAGATTTGAGGATCACTGGCCTAACATTAAAAAAACAAACAAATGTAAGTCGAATACTCTACTAAAACCTCTCAAAATAACATTCCATTAGGGCTGCACGATATCTCACATGTGATATTTAATGCGCATCTTGTCAGTAAAGCCGGTCCTGTAATCAGCGGTAATTTCCATCATGTGCGTGGAGCAGCATTTACTACACAGAGCCGTTGTTCACTGACTAGCTGCGCAAAACCTCGTTCATTATCAACCTGGATTTGCGCAGCTATTCAATGAAAAAGTTCAGCCCTACATTCCATGAACAATGTATAATTAATGTTTTAAACTTTAAATGAACATTCTATTAATGATATTGAAAGAACTTTTGTTCATAACGTTCGATAGAATCTTGACAGAATGTTAGCCAAACATTATAAACATGCTATTAGTAAATACAACTTGCAGTAAACAGTACGATCCGATACAGTGTTTATAATTATAACAATACATTAGAATAATATGATAATACCAGTTTGCAATACTAAGCAGTGTAATGATCTTTGGTTGGCATACCGCTAAAAATATGTGGAAGGGAGTCACACCGGAAGTCTCTCACATTTACATTACAAAATGCCATGTTTTTGATTTATGATTGTGAAAGAACTTTCCTTTTCTTGCTTTAAAACATGTTGGAACTAGTATTGTTTGGGCCTGGATGTATCCGTCTGGTTGGGTGCGTTGAATACAGCAGTCCTACCTTTGGCGTTTTGGTGCATTTCCCCGTTCTTGCATCTTTGATGTAGGTGATGTCCAATAGATCTGTTTCCTGAAAGAGGGAGGGACAGATTTTATGCCACAGCTCACAAAAACAATGTCATGCTGTTGAACCGAATCAATATGATATTAAATATCACAAAAGCCAGTCAGATGTCACACGAGGTAACAACACGAGAAATGTTGACAGAGAAAACAATGACGGAAAATCAAGAATAAATAATTAAACAGACTTAAAACATAGTGACTAATTCACACGCGCAGATCCAGATCAAAGAATTAATCGAAAGGCTCTCGTTAAAATACTCTGGTAAGGAAATGATGCAGGGCCAGAGCACCGCATTATTTGCATCTGCAGTGTGTAATGGACATGCTGATAGATATGCTTTCTGACAGCTGCAGCAGAAACCAAAGCTGACGGCATTCTGCTGGCAAGACCGAGCCACAACTGAGCCGGAACAAAACAAAGAGGACATTTGCTCTTTATACTCATATATGCAACACAGCAATGATTGGAGGGTAAAAATACAACATACTTTTTATTACGGTAAAACCTGAATGTCCTCATGTGCTCCACAAACAAATTCTACCATTTGTCAACTTGACATGTGACATCATACTCTAAACCACATCTGTCTGATTCCTTTTATTTTTGTTTGTGCATGCTGTTTTATGAGCTCATAATAAGTAATGCATACATTAAAAAAAAACAAAGCACAACACAGAACTACAATATTTAGCTAGCAGCCATATCACCCTGCAGCCCAAGACCGGTTGCCCACTGAAGCTAAGCAGGGTTGAGCTGGTCAGTACCTGGATGGGAGACCTCCTGGGAAAACTAGGTTGCTGCTGGAAGAGGTGTTAGTGAGACCAGCAGGGGGTGCTCACCCTGTGGTCTGTGTGGGTCCTAACGCCCCAGTATAGTGACGGGGACACTATACTGTAAAAAGCACTGTCTTTCGGATGAGACGTTAAACCGAGGTCCTGACTCTCTGTGGTCATTAAAAATACCATGGCACTTCTCGTAAAGAGTAGAGGTGTACCTCGGTATCCTGGCCAAATTTCCCCATTGGCCTCTGACCATCATGGCCTCCTAATCATCCCCATACACTGATTGGCTTCATCACTCTGTCTCCTCTCCACCTGTAGCTGGTGTGTGGGGGCGTTCTGGCGCAATATGGCTGCCGTCGCATCATCCAGGTGGATGCTGCACACTGGTGGTGGATGAGGAGATTCCCCCTTCTATGTAAAGCTCTTTGAGTGCATAGAAAAGCGCTATATAAATGTAACAAATTATTATTATTTAAATATGAGCCAGGACATATTTAACCAATATCATGTGTGCAAGAGTGCTGTTGTTTGCCAATATGAATATCACAAACAGTGTGACTGCAACATTTCTTTAATGCAACATTTCCATAAGTTAATATTGAGTAACTTATATTTTTGGCACAATACAAGGGTGTAGGTTTGATTTTGGCATTGGTGGGGACGTAACGGCAGACAACAGACATTTAATTGTTTGATCAAAATTATTGCTAGGGACAATTTAGCTGTGGTTGATATTGATAGGATCATGTCAGAGCATCTCTCCTAAATACTACACCCTTGAACTTCATTACAAGTGATGCCCGACTTTGAAAATCTATAGTTTTCCTTTGGATTGTTTGACAACACTAACCATAGTTTAACCACGGTGTGTAGTAAAACTGTGCTTATACAAAAAAAAGAAAAACATGGGTACCACATGTTTACTGTAGTAAAACCGTGGTTAATTTTCTTAAGGGATTTGCATTTATGTATGCCTTCTTTCTTTCTTTTTTGTCCTGTCTTAATGGTCTGATGTTTTCTATTAAGTTAAAAAATAAATAAGTCTTGTGAACCTGCTCCAAAGTCCTGATCTGAATAAAATGATTTGTGATATACGCTCCTAAATCCAGATCTGAATAATTATTCTTGAACCATAATCTTAGATCATGGATAGATAGAGCATGGAATGCGAAACATTCAATTCTCAAAATGATTCATGAAAAGTCCCAATCTAAATCAAATGATTCCCCAATGCGTGATCTGATTGGAGTACTTCGAAACAAGCCCCAAAAAGCTCAGTTTCACCCATGATTCACAATACGTGATTCGAAGTCCTGATCTGAATCAAATGATTCGCGATGGCTTTTGCGGCACAATTGGTTTAACTGATTCAGAGTTTGAAAAGCTCTGTTTCACCCATCCATCACTATACATGCTTTTTAAAATCATTACAGGCGATGTTGAAATTCGAAAATCAAATGCTCTATTGATCTAGCTGTTGCTAGTGAATCGCTTGAACTGAATGATCGAAGTCACGAGTCTGAATCAATCGGAGCGCTTCCAGCGTAAATGACTCACTCAATTGAATCAGTTTGTCTGTTCCCAGAGCCGATCCTCCCTATACGCAGAATACGCAAGCTGCGTAGGGTCCCCGAAACACCAGGGGGCCCCCTTAATCCAAAATATGTTTAATTTTTTATGTTCGTTTTGTTTGTGCCAGAGTTCTGGCCCAGAGTTCTGAATGCATCCCGTTCTGAGAATTCCAGAATGATCATTCTGACAAATGCATCTCAATCAGTTTCATGCATCTTCACGTTCTGCATCTCACACACAAGTGTCAACAGTCATGTTTCACACACTGTCAGTACTACATGGCTTAGCTTGCTAGTTTTATGTAAAGATGTTTACAAATATAATATCAACATTTCCATTCAAAAGATAACATCCAACTCAAATCTACGAACATATTCGAGTTTACTGCTAACTATAGCCTACTATATAAAACATATATTAGGTATTACACATTATATCCGTTATATATCTGTGTTTCTACACGTTATTGGCCATTAAAAACATCCATATAAACCAACACATTCTATAAGGATATAGTGGCACAAAACAACCAATTATAATTTCAAAATCAATACATTTTCATTATTTCTATAGTATATTTCTCTTCATTTCTAGACATTTTGGATGGGCTACAATCCCCAGCCCTCGCTGACACACTTCTGTGAACGCGGGAGGACAGGAGACTCCAGGAGATTATATAAAGACATCCAGGATGTCATTTGTTCAGAGCTTTGACCTAAAACACGTCTCCTTTAATATTCACTAGGCCCCGAGGTCATTTCCAACTCAACTCACATTTAGCCTACTAACTTAGAAATCAAAACATGCAGAAACGACATTGATGGGAAACCAAACAATGCAAATGTAAATGTGCTCATTTTCTGTGAAGGTCCCTGCATGCATGCAACTATGATGCAGTGCAGCTGCTATTTTTTCCGATATAGTTATATGACTGGGATATAATATTTATGATAATTGCTAGTGCGTGCCAAGGCTGTCTGAATAATGAAAGCATCTCTCACTCTGCTGGTTCATCTATGAAAACCCGCGTATGGTGGCGGGAGCTTCACCAGCGCCATGGCAACAGGGGACGGAGGTGGTCTGTGACGGGGAGTCGTGCTAAAGCAATCTGAAGACATGCACCAGGAACCCTTGAAATCAGCTTGCAGAAGACGTCGCCAGCGAGCTTCTGAAAATCCATTGAGACTACATGATCAAATATCTGTTAGTTCAGCAGAGCAAACCACACTCTATTGACTCTCCATCCACAGAAAACTCACAAACCTGCTACAATATTCAATAACGGAGCCGCTTGTAAGTGACTGTGATGATTCGTTCGACTCTCACTGGCGACAATCCGGCCTGCAGGGCTGCTAAATATAGAAACGCATGTATTGATTCAAATACACGCTTGGTTTGCATAACAATACAGGATGCTATTATATTACTATTGGCCAGAGGCGCCTGTGCTGGAATTATGAGCGTATTTTATGGACAGGAAAAACTGTCAGGCTTTCATTGCTTTCATTGATTGACAAGTAGATTGTTATCTCAGTAAAAAAAAACAGGGTGAATCTCACAAAACCTCTACAGAATGAGTCCAAGCCAAAAATTCAATAAAACCTAAGAAATTATGTTTTGTATAATTATTATATATTTTTTATTCCATTTTAGAGGTCATTAAAGATGGGGTATGCATTTTTTCAAAAACGCTTTAGAAAACGAGTCGAGGCCGAGTACCAAAACAAACGTGTAGCCAATCAGCAGTAAGGGGCGTGTCTACTCATGATGCAGAAGAGAGAGCGGCGCTCATCAGTGCACATGACGGACATTAGCCGAGCGACGACAGAAAGATAGAGATGGCAGATAAAAAAACAAATGTCTGAGGAACAAAAGAAGGCTTACACCGTGTCTGCACCGACCTTTGAAAATCATTTGAAATTTGTGTCAATATGTCATAAACAGAACGCGGCAGCAGTTTACTGTCAGGATTTGTGGTGTCACGGCGCAGCATCCAGTGGAGACAGCATCACTGATTATAATGAGTTTTGCTTTGTTTCACAGAACTAATAGTTGCCGTACGTATGTGTGGGGCGGAGCTACCAAACTAGGGGCGAGACGCTTTTGGCGTAGGGGCGTGTATGTTTTGGTGATCTCAAATGTCAACATTGGCTACCAGAAACCACGTACCCCACCTTTAAGATTATATTGCATTGTGATGCACATTTTACTGTATAGTGTGATTACGTAATATAGTGTGATCATGTAAAAAACAAAGGCAGAATAACAAATACTACCATAAATACTTTTTTTTGGGGGGGGGGGAGATTATAAATATATTTATAAACAAATAAAAAAGGGGGAAAGGCAGAATCAGGGTTATTAGTGTTAACTAAAGCTAAAACTGAAAAAAAATACAAATTATATATAAAAATTCAGAAAACACAACAAAATTACTAAAACTTAAAAAAAGAGAACAAAAGAAAAACTGATTAAAATATTAATATAAAACTATAATAGTATTGTATCTCAATAATACAAAATAAAAACACACTGGGCAGAATAACAAACACTACACCATAAATATTTAACATATTTAATATTTATGGTTGCATGTTTTATCCTTGTTATTTTTTTTTTTTATAAAAAGAAAATGTGCCTAACCTTTAAAAAAAATTATAATAATTTATATTTTGCCTTAAAAAAACAAAGCCCATTTTAGGACCATTCATATATTTTATTTCATTGTGATTTTGTTTTCAATTGTGTGATCACTATAATGTTCACATATATAATGTTTTCACTATGTTTTGAAGGAAATGTGACCTTGAAATGCTTTTGTTTCTGCCAATATCAATATCTATACGCAGTTTAAGCACAGACACTGAATCTGATAACTGAATGCAGTTTAAGTGTCCTGAGCCCTTCACAGTCCGTCACAATTAGCAGCGTTTTATTCAATACCATCTGCTATCTGAAGATCGAGTCACTCAGATGAATATTATTCTGATGCTGCTTTCACAAACTGACATGAGAAAGGACATGCTAACGTTTGCTGGAATACACTCGCACTCGACTGAATCATAATTGATTCTCTTACATAAAAGGGCGAGAGGACAGGAGAGGCTGTTATATGCTGCCAAATCCACATTCAACTCATATGACCTCACTTCCTGTTGAGTTTACTCTCACAGCATGTCCAGGTCACATTATACTTTGAATACAAGTCTAATAAATGAATAAATTAATTGGGGAAATAATAAATAAATTAGAATACAAATAAATAAATTAGTGATAAATAAATAAAGATACAGTAGACAGACAGAAAAAACCTGAAATACTTGAAATAAAGTAAACTTGGACTGAAATTAAAAACAATAATAATAATTTAATCTAGTTGCCAAGGCAACATTTCAACATTTGAATTTAGTTTAACTTAATGTACAAAAATAACTAAAGCTAAAACTGAAATAAACTTATTTAAAAACTATATCAGCAAAATCACAACATAATTACTAAATCTTTAACTAAAATTAAAATGACAACTGTAAATATAAAATAAAAAAATCATTCAAAATATTGAATAAAAACTATATTATCCTAATGATCCTTAAATAACACTGCTTACAAGAAAATACTATTTCATTGATTCTACTTCAATATTTTGTTTAATTTAATGTGTAACTTGCAGTTTCTTTGCAATTATTTATGATATTTACTGTTTTAAAATTAATCCTACACCAAGTATTTTCTTAATAACAAACAAACTCATAAATAAATCAATTTTTAAATGACACTCAAGACCAGGAACATGACTTATGAAAGAGAACAGGGTCCGTTTGATTTCATGTGTTATTCTGTCTATAAATACAAAAGCTATTTTAGGTTCATCAAAAGAGGTGAATTAAAATGCATTATATTTTTCAACATTCTTTTACTCAAAATCAGTATCATGGCAGGTGAGCTCTTCATTTTCTGGTTTTATAATCAGCTCATTGGCTTTAATTTGCCATAATAAGATTATGCAAGTCGCGTCACACCGACTGTGTCGAGAAACGGACGCGGAGACGAGACTTCCAAACATAAACCGCTTTAAAGCATTAGTTCACCCAAAAATAAAAACTCTGTCATCATTTACTCACCCTCAAGTATTTCCAAACCTGTGTGAATGTCTTTGTTCTGCCGAACACAAAGAAAGATATTCTGAAGCAAGTTTGTAACCGGGCTGTTTTGGGGCACTACTTGAGGGTGATTTTTGGGTGAACTATCCCTTTAATAATCCACAAGGGTAATATCCAGACAAGGCCGGGAGAGACACACGAGGTGAGACACTTAGAAGACCCGACAAACAGATACTAAACAGACTTAAGTACCAAAGATAAGAAACGAGACAAAGCTGAACAGAATGACGAAATCAAATCAACAACCATGACGACTAACACGAGTCCAAACCACACGATTGTGCTTTCTGACGCTTTCTGAAAGGCAGAGTGAACGATGTTATCTTACCAAGTATGCCTGTGATTCTAGTGTAATCATCATACAGCAATGCTGTATGCTTTTAACACAGCGTGACGTCTGTTCTGCTCTTCACCCACACTTAACTCCATCAGATCATTTCAGCGCAATTACTATTGAGCACAATCTATTAGATGCTGTTTATCAGATCAGCAGCTCCAGGTACATCAGTCAAGATCAACACTGAATGAACAGTTTTCATGTTTGGAGTATTAATGCAAACCCAAAACGTGAAGGACAGACTCTGGAACTGATCAAGAGAAAAAGCATCCATACTTGGATGAAAATGGCTCATTTAAAGTGGGACATCTCTCTGAGCCAGACTCTGAGGCGATGTGAGCATTTGGCTGTCGGTGCTCCATCTGGACAAAAGAATCAACCTCGTTCCCTCCGGACAGACTTTGGAAAGTGACACCACACTAGATAAAACCAACTGTTTCGTTCTGATGAGATCTATATTTATAACGTCTCGTTTTAATGCTCAGCTTAAGGGTGAAGAGTGGCATTTTTAATGTTAAAATACTTTGAATATGTCATTGGCAGGTTAGTCTGGGAAAACACGACCAGTGTTATTATCGTCAACTAAAACTAAAGACACTCAAATATATTTATGTTAATTGAAATAAATTGAAATGTTACATTTTATAAATAAATACAATTATCAATTTAATATTAAATAGAATATTAAAGACATATTAGATATTCATTTGCATTTATTTCCAAATAGTTTCAAAGGCAAAAAATTAAATAAAAAAACATTTAATTTAAGTGTATTAAAAAAAAAAATAAAAAAAAAGATAAAAATAAACATTTCATCAAAACAACAACAACAAAACTGCAACAAAATGACTAAAACTTTACCTAAAAAAATTTTAAATTAAAAAAATTGGAAAATACAGAAATAAAAATGACATTTAATGCTAATTTTAATAAATTAAATAAAAAATACTTATTAGGGAGATATAAAAAACTATGTAAATTTGTTGCATAAAGGCAAAATGTCAGTTTAAGTACTAAATGAAGAAATAAAAATGAAATAAAATATTGATAAAATAGATATATTTGATCAACACAACAAACTAAACTACTAAAGCTTTAACTAAAATGAAAATGAAAATATATAATACAAATGAAATACTAATAAATAGTAAGATGGTATAGCTATAATACTAGAATAACACTGCAATGGGCAACTCGATCAGCAAACATTGCACACAAAACTGTGGAAAAACACAAAATAAAAGATCACAAGAGAAATTACCTTATTCTGATCCGTCCAGTACAGGAAGAATCCCTGCGGATCGACGCGCAACGTCACCGGAGTCACCGTAGATGAATCCTAAGCAGAGAAAGATGACAATACACAGCACAATTCATATAAAAATAGTTATGGACAACATATTCACAATACGCATTAAGGTCCCATGAAAATAAGTATTTTCTTGTGAAAAAGGGCTGGAAAAGAGGAACTGAGTAAGGACATAATGAAATGTAAAATAGCCAATCACCTTTAGTGTACACAAACCATGATTTACCACTTGCTATTGCTAGACAACAATTATGGACAATCCACATCATGCATATTAATTTTGGTCGGTTCTGCTGGAGGAGAAAGACGGATTTTAAATATATACAGGTGCATCTCAATAAATTAGAATGTCGTGGAAAAGTTCATTTATTTCAGTAATTCAACTCAAATTGTGAAACTCGTGTATTAAATAAATTCAATGCACACAGACTGAAGTAGTTTAAGTCTTTGGTTCTTTTAATTGTGATGATTTTGGCTCACATTTAACAAAAACCACCAATTCACTTTCTCAACTAATTAGAATATGGTGACATGCCAATCAGCTAATCAACTCAAAACACCTGCAAAGGTTTCCTGAGCCTTCAAAATGGTCTCTCAGTTTGGTTCACTAGGCTACACAATCATGGGGAAGACTGCTGATCTGACAGTTGTCCAGAAGACAATCATTGACACCCTTCACAAGGAGGGTAAGACACAAACATTCATTGCCAAAGAAGCTGCTGTTCACAGAGTGCTGTATCCAAGCATGTTAACAGAAAGTTGAGTGGAAGAAAAAGATGCACAACCAACCGAGAGAACCGCAGCCTTATGAGGATTGTCAAGCAAAATCGATTCAAGAATTTGGGTGAACTTCACAAGGAATGGACTGAGGCTGGGGTCAAGGCATCAAGAGCACCACACACAGACGTGTCGAGGAATTTGGCTACAGTTGTCGTCAGAGGCGTCTTACCTGGGCTAAGAGAAGAAGAACTGGACTGTTGCCCAAAATAAGAGTGGCTCAGAGCAAACGGGTGGAATAAAACCCATAAAAGTGCAATTTTGACAGCATATGATCTGTACATGCAGCTGCGGGAGTTATTTTAAGTGCACTGAATAAAAAGCACAGCAGAATCAAAGTCTTGTGTAAGCCGACGTCATGTTTCTGTGGGAGGTGAAGACTAATCTTGAACACTTGGGATTTATGTAGCAATCCACTTGAAAACATGTTTCTCGATACGGTCTCGGGACGGACCGAAATTTGAGGTTTGACTCAGACGTTGCATAAGCGCTCTATATGAGTAATCATTCCCCACAACATTCATATCACAGCAGAACCAACGCCGAGCATGTACCGTCCTCTCCACGGAGATCTGTAATTGATTGTGTTATTTTAGCTCTTGTGTGGGTCTGCCCACATTCTAACTGCACATCTAAGTTGGGCGGCGCGGCGTGTCTTCACTAATGTAAGGCAGGCAAGGAACACGGGAATTTAAAGCATGAAAGTTGCCATAGCAACAGGCCAATATTTCCCGTTTTATTTGCAGTGAAAAGCTTTTAAACGTCAACATTTTTCAGCATAAGCTCATGTAAAGCTGCACGGCATTATTGTGCTGATGCCAGTCAGACTCCTTCAGAAAACTCACATCTCTTAGTGATTACAGCTTCTAAAAGAGCACGGGTACATCCAGAAGATGGGATTGTTTCCCCTTTTAAACCTGAAAATGTAAATCCGAGATGCGAGATGAAGCAATGTTTCAGATTCTGGGTTACATCGTTACATTTGAGGCACAGACACACCTTTATAACATCTCAAATCATTCTAAAACCCGTTTTAATTATGTTTATTATTCTTATTAATTTGTTCATTTGTAATGAAAATGTGTTTAAATTGGATAGAAAACACTAGATAAAATGGTATCAGATGTAAATTTGTGATATATTTATTTTTTTAAATGAGAAAAACATGCTGAAGATTGTATCAGACTTCATTTTAATGATATTAGACTTGAATTTGTAACACGAACGTAACAAACCAGCTTTTTGGACAGAATTTATAGCAGAAGTTTCTAAAATGAATGTATTTAGCTTTAGAGCATTACATAATAGACAAAAGTACTGATGTTACCAACATCAACAAATGTTTTACTCTGGATACTTTGCATAAAATTAGAGTTACATTAACATATTAAACCAGCTTTTCTGGACAGAATTTATAGCAGCAGTTGCTCAAATTAATGTAGCCTGTATGATTAAAGCTAAATATAAAAGTAATTTTTGATCATTTTTAGAGCATTATATATAACAGACCAAAGTACTGAAGTTACCAACATCAACAAATGTTTTACCTTAAATCATTTACAGAACAAGAATAATTTACAGAATATAATAACTGAATTACAGCTGATTTTAGATCTGTGAGAACTAAAAGCAAAAGTCCAAGAATTGATCATTAAGACCCATATTGTTCAACCCCTAAATATTATTATTCATATAATAATATATGTAATCTATGTATTAATATTAGGGGGAATATGCCAAATATTCAATAAAATGCTTCACTTCTTAAAATCTCTGGTAGCTTTTCTGGACAGTATTTATAGCAGCAGGTTCTAAAATTAACGTAGCCTGTATTAAAATGACCAAGAATGGCTTTCAAAGCATTCAAAGTCCTGATGTTACAACACCAACACAGATTTGACTTTACCTGATTTACACCACATTAAAACCTCTTCATATTTAATGTTTTTTTTTAAATGCTAGAAAAATGTAATCAGACGCATTACCTAGATTTACACCAACGAGCTTATAAACCAGCTTTTGTAATTTGTCATGAAAAAAGTGTAAAATGATCAAATAAAAGAATGCTGAAAATGATATCAGATTTAATGAACTAGATTTACAATA
>CM049806.1:25874913-26017757 GCA_027422405.1 Ptychobarbus kaznakovi | reverse complement strand
ATTAAAGTCACACCAGAGGTGTTCAGCTGGGATTAGGACTTGGCTTTCTGCAGATCAGAAGGAAGTACACTGAATGAACTGGACAAAACAC
Source organism: Ptychobarbus kaznakovi (assembly GCA_027422405.1). Classification (NCBI taxonomy): domain Eukaryota; kingdom Metazoa; phylum Chordata; class Actinopteri; order Cypriniformes; family Cyprinidae; genus Ptychobarbus; species Ptychobarbus kaznakovi. The sequence goes on along the minus strand of CM049806.1, from coordinate 26,017,666 downwards.
ACCCTGATATAATCTGCTTCCAGTATTGACCAGTTCAGGCGGAGGGTGATAATTAAAATACTCATGCACTAATACTGACTGACAAAGACAACGCTGGCTCGTCTCATGTGCGGGTCTTTCATTCCTCTTCCACATCTGGAAATCTAAATCCTATACAGTTCAGCCCTGAATGCAATCATGCATCTCATATACAGGTGCATCTCAATAAATTAGAACAACAAATTAGAATACTTCATAAGACCAATAAAAAATAGTTTTTTAGTGAATTGATGGCCTTCTGGAAAGTATGTTAATTTACTGTATATGTACTCAATACTTGGTAGGGGCTCCTTTGCTTAATTACAGCCTCAATTCTCGTGGATGGAGGTGATCAGTTTGTGGCACTGCTGAGTGTATGGAAGCCCAGGTTTCTTTGACAGTGGCCTTCAGCTCATCTGCATTTTTTGGTCTCTTGTTTCTCATTTTCCTCTTGACAATACCCCATAGATTCTCAATGTTCAGGTCTGGTGATTGCTGGCCGTCAAGCCACCAACACCATGGTCATTAACCAACTTTTGGTGCTTTTGGCAGTGTGGGACAGGTGCCAAATCCTGCTGGAAAATGAAATCAGCATCTTTAAAAAGCTGTCAGCAGAAGGAAGCATGAAGTGCTCCAAAATGTCTTGGTAAACGGGTGCAGTGACGTTGGTTTTCAAAAAACACAATGACCAACACCAGCAGATGACATTGCACCCAAATCATCACAGACTGTGAAAACTTACCTGGACTTCAAGCAACTTGGGCTATGAGCTTCTCCACCCTTCCTCCAGACTCTAGGACCTTGGTTTCCAAATGAAATACAAAACTTGCCTCATCTGAAAAGAGGACTTTGGACCACTGGGCAACAGGTCCATTTCTTCTTCTCCTTAGCCCAGGTAGACGCCTCTGACGACAACTGTAGCCAAATTCCTTGACACGTCTGTGTGTGGTGCTCATGATGCCTTGACCCCAGCCTCAGTCCATTCCTTGTGAAGTTCACCCAAATTCCTGAATTGATTTTGCTTGACAATCCTCATAAGGCTGCATTTCTCTCGGTTGGTTGTGCATCTTTTTCCTTCCACTCAACTTTCTGTTAACATGCTTGGATACAGCACTCTGTGAACAGCAATGAATGTTTGTGTCTTTCCCCTCCTTGTGAAGGTGTCAATGATTGTCTTCTGGACAACTGTCAGATCAGCATCTTTCCCCATGATTGTGTAGACTAGTGAACCAAACTGAGAGACCAGTTTGAAGGCTCAGGAAACCTTTGCAGGTGTTTTGAGTGATTAGCTGAATGGCACGTCACCATATTCTAATTTGTGAGATAGTGAATTGGTGGGTTTTTATTAAATGTGAGCCAAAATCATCACAATTAAAAGAACCAAAGACTTAAACTACTTCAGTCTGTGTGCATTGAATTTATTTAATACACGAGTTTCACAATTTGATTTGAATTACTGAAATAAATGAACTTTTCCACGACATTCTAATTTATTGAGATGCACCTGTATTAGCTTCTCATCTTTCATCTCTTACAAGCTAATCTATAAGCTTAGTTATCTCAAGCAAAACAATGAAGCATGCATTTCAGTTTCTAGAAAATGAAATGTAATTTATGTTAAATTAATGAATCTTTCAATCACAGACAAGTGATGATAATTAGGCCTATACTATGCTAATATTGGCAGATACCAATATGACCAATATTTATATTAATATAAGCCACATTCATGTATCTTTTTTCAGTTCCACTTCTGAGAAACCTACAAGAAAGAATAACAGCAATTATTACTTTCATCTTTATTATTATATTTTATGTGCTGAAATTACATAAAGATTAATTTGTCTGTTATATATTGATCTATAAGCCTCAATGTGATCAGAGATCAGAACTGCAGCAAAAATATAAAACTGATCTTTGATTAGCAAAAAAACACATCTGAGCATTTTTGTTATAATATTTATGAAGCAGGCATGTTTTTGCGAGTTATACTGTGATGTGTTATGTAAGGCTGCCCCTGAACAGAGCTCACATATACAGAAATACCATAACTTCATAAAATCCACCTTTGATTCACAGTGTGTGGGACAGATTAGATAACGCACCCGAAATAGCAGAAATTCTTCAGGAGGTTTTTGAAAATACTTATATAGACAAATAATCAGCAATGTAATATATAAAATAAAAACATACAATTATAATATCCTTATTTATATATAATATATATTTTTTTTTTTCATTTTACTATTTTAAAATGTGCGTTTATATAATATATATATATATTATTTTTTATTATAAAAAATATAATACAATATATATATATATTAATAAAATGTATTAATTTTATTATTATAATGGTATTTTATGTATTATAAGATTTTTCAATTTAAATATACATTTAAGATTTAATATATATATATATACACATTTAAGATTTAATATATATATACATACATATATATTTATAAAAATACATAAACAATCTCACAACACACACAATTATTATGTGTATTTTTGTTCTAGATTGTGTTTTCTTGCTAATGGACCTTGAGTCTGGAAATAAAGTTGAATGAATGAATTATATACACACAATAATTATAATAGTAATAAATAAATCACATACACAATGTTCAGTATATTTTTTAATATATTGACAAAATATGCTGTGCGTGATGTTTAATATAGAATGTTTTAAATGCATGAAACATATTTTGAAGATGGCGGTGCTAGTATAAGAGGCTGCAGCGGTGCTTCCTGCATGTCATCTGTCGAGCTGAGCTCAAGGCGCCGCCGCCGCTGCTGCTGTATTTCCTGCCTGTGTTCAATCATGTGCTCCTGCAGCAGCAGCAATATGGCGGGACTGAGACGCGCTGACATGCAGAAGTATCGCAGAAGCTCCTGCTGGATCAGTGCTGTGTTCCTGACGCTCGCGGCTGGACTGATCGCTCAGGCGGACACTAGTGATGTGCTGACGGTGACCGACGCTAACTGGACGAGCATCCTGCAGGACGAGTGGATGATTAAATTGTGAGTACAGGATGTGTGATCTGATCACGAGCTGCAGGATTCATGTGTCATGATCAGATTAATAACGCAGCGATTCGATGCCGCTTTGATCTGCCGCGCTCTGCAACAATTTATACTGAAACAATGTATCGAAATAATAACAATAACAGTGTCTGGTTTGCAGTGACGTGTGTTGTTATAACCGGAAGTGTTCACAAATCGAACTTTTTTGCTGCAATAATATATATAAATGCACACAAATCGTTTCAAATCGTCATGTTATGCATTAAGCATCTATATGCAAAAATATTGTGGATGTTATTGCGTAAATAATGGCCAACGGTGGACATGTTCACATCATCAGGGTTACACCCACCTTCACGTTCAGCATGCAGCGAGTTAAATATGATTTTTAAGCATGCATGTAATTGAATCGATCTTTTTTTGTGTTTTATCAGTTATGCTCCGTGGTGTCCGGCCTGCCAGCATTTACAAACAGACTGGGAGAGTCTTGGAAGACAAAGTGAAAGTCTGGGTATATCAGTGGGCAGAGTCGACGTTACTCAACAACCAGGTTTGACCATTGCTTCTTAGTTACTGTATATGATCGTTTTGAATTTAAAATGCAAATCATTTCAAGTCTTTAAGGATCTATCTATCGTGTCTGTGTGTGTGTTTAGAAAAATATATATACAGTATATAAATATAATAAAAAATACTTATATTTTTATTACAATTAAATTATATATATATATATAAATAGCAGGAACGTGCTACTGCCAATTAGGGCTGGGCAATATGGGCCAGAATTTTTTTAATATCAGTCGATATCGATAATTATCACAATAAATGACAAATCTTTATTTATTTCAAATTAAAAGCCAGATTTTTGCTCCAAAGAGAAAGTTGGAGAAACGAGACCATTAATTTTCCTTAAAATATATATTGTTTTTTATTATTAGTTTCTGCATGCTCTAATGAGTGACATTTCAAATCAAGAAACAGGTTTGGGTTGCCTTCATAATAATATTAATAATATCACCTTTTTTTTGTATCTTAGAAATGCACATTTGATAGTAGCTTGAGTTAGGATGTAGAGGTACATTTGTTCATTATCAAAATCAGTAACATATGTAAAAAATTGTAGCAACCTCAGTTTTATATGTTAATTTATTCTGACCAAGGTTTTTTTTTATTTAGCATTGGTCCCCTATAGTAGCATACATTTAAATCATGATAAACAGTTAAAACCACACATATAGCACCTCAATAACATGGGACAAATATAACTATAATGTTTTTAGGTAGTCTATTTGTATGAAAAACAGTAGTTTAAAACCATTCAGTATAAATGCACACATGCTATAGCTGCCTTAACTACACATACGTACTATAATTTTATACCATTACTCTTGTAATAAAATTCGATGTGAATATCCCACATTTTCTGCCACAATACCACAGTGCAGTGAGTGTTACTACAGTAAATCCATGGTAAATAATGGAGCTGTGCAGATTGAAAAGCCTTCTGACTGTCTCATTGAACACAGTGTTTCTCTGGTTCGTCTTGTGCAGCAGCTGAGTTAAAACAAGACCTCAGTGACGCTAATATTATAAAACCGGATGTGGCACATTCAAAGCCGTTGAAAATAATTAAGTGCGTAAGATACTATCAATAGCATGAACGTCTTGTTTGCGTCCAGTCTGATCAACAGCAGTGTGTCTGGCATTTATATCAAACACTGCTGGATTGTTTGCACGCAGAGCGCTTTAAGTTTAATCATGTGGCTCGAATGAACTACTGTGGGACTTTAACACGTCACTAATTTAAATTCCTCCTGCAGTTATTATTATCAGCTATATTTGATGTGTGCCATTGAGTGACATCACAAGCAGATGAAAGCCTTTATTATCAATACCATTATATCCAGACCCATGTAGACCATTCCCTTTGAACGCTAATTGCATTTTAAATGCAAGCAAAGATTGTATTTAAGCGGCTAATGATGCGGGTCTGTTGTCCGGTGCTTGCACCTGCAGCGGGGCTTGAATGGCGTCTCTCTCATGTGTTTCTGGGGAGAAAACGCCTGTTACTGTCAGAAAGCTGTCAGGCTTTACTCTTATTACAGCTCTGCTACAGACCGCTCACCGCCTTCCCATGCCGAAGGGACTTCTTTGGACGGTATAGGATGTGCTCGCTCTTCTATCTGTGTTTCTGCATCAGTATATCCATCCTCTCTTCTTTTGTTCTGCAGGTCTGAGTGGGAGGTTTCTGGTTACAACACTGCCGACTATATTTCAGTAAGTCCTCAGATGACTGGATTTATATTCCCCTCAGGTGTAATGACAAAACTGGCTTTCAAAACGTTCTTCTATGTTCCATTTTTAAATTTAAAATAGCATGTATTGATTTAAAGTATAATATTGAACAACCCCTCTCATCCACAGCGCTAAAGATGGAAATTTCCGCAAATATGTTTCATCACGTACTATTGAGGACATCCAGGCGTATGTTGAGCAGAAAAAGTGGGCGATGGTTGAGCCGGTGCCAGGATGGAAGTCGCCATCCTCTCTTCTGTACATACAATCTTTTCTGTCTGGAAAAAAGTGCTTCTTGAAATCACATACTGTATAAAATTAAGTTGTTTGAACTGAAAACATTTAGTATATTAACTCTTTGCTTAAAGCCATTTTATTCTTTTACAGAATGTCAGGAATGGCTAATCTGTTTCGTCTCTCAGTGTGGATCAGAGTAAGAAATATTTAGCAGTTTGATCTGTGGTATTGTCTTTAAAAAAGCCAAAAATTAAAATTAGCTCTATATAATTAACAGATGTGGAAATGTAGCATTACATCACTTGCTCAGCAGTGGATCCTCTGCAGTGAATGGGTGCCGTCAGAATGAGAGTCCAAACAGTTAATAAAAACATCACAATAATCCACACCAGTCCATCAGTTAACATCTTGAGAAGACAAAAGCTGAAAAAAATCCATCATTAAGACATAAAGACACAAAAATACGAGTCCATAATCCATAATAACGCTTCCTCCAGTGAAAAGTGTTCTGGTGTGAATCAGGAGAGAAATCTGCACAGATCAAGCACCGTTTACAAGCCAAAACAGCTCGAAACAAATATGTGGCTGGATTTTGATGTGAGAGACAAATGGAGATGGATTATGGATTCGTATTTTCGGCAGTTTGAAGATAAAAAGGTCTTAATGAATGTTGTCTTCTCCAGATGTTAATTGATGACTGGAGTGGATTACTTGTGAATTATTGTGAAGTTTTTATCAGCTGTTTGGACTCTCATTCTGACGGCACCCATTCACTGCAGACTTTGCTTTCATCTACCAAACAGAGTTTAATTTGATGAAGAAACCTGTCAAGTCTGAATTTGATCTTGTCATTTGTATTAAATATATTCTTATTTTGTCTATTCAACGTAGCAAATCCACACGTACCTGATGAATACGCTCGGTATCCCTTCCTGGGGCTCTTATGTGATTTTTGCCATCATTACGCTCTTTATGGGACTGATGCTCGGCCTGGTGAGTTTAAATACATCATTTTCACAGTTTAGATGGGTTAATGTATTATTCATGCTCCAAGCCTAAAGTGAAATGCTTTACTCTTTGCATGAAAGTATCTCATGCATAATTATTCCTGTGTACGGAGCGTCCGTGCTACAGATCTAAAAAGACCTTTTACCAAAGGGAGCCAACAAAGTGCACTTGATTCCTCCGATGCGAGAGCTCTATGAAGCAGATCGCACATACTGTACAGATACATGATGACTTGCAGCAGGAGGAATTATATAATACATTTAGAGAACGAAGTTCCTACATTATACAATGGCGAGTTGTGTAACACTGGTCGATTCTGCGGCTCTTTTGAGGATCCGGTGGGTGGACCAAACTTTCAGAAGTGAACTTCAGCTGCTGGGTTTGAGATTATAACTCTGTCTAATGGTAAAAATATCTCAATTAGATGCTGGTTTTGATCGCTGACTGTATTTGGCCGTCCAGATCCAAGCACAGAGACAAAACAGGTGAGATTGGAAACACACTTATTATTTACTCTGCACTAATTATATTAATCATGTTTCATTTTACTTAAAATATTACAGTGTAGCATAATGTTATTTGAATCTTATCATTGCACCTTATTTTTGGTATCACAATTATTTAACATTAGTTAATACATTTAATAAAATACATTAAGAATTAGGCTATACATTTGGTACAGTATTTATGTTCATTAATAAAATACAGCTGTACATTGTTGGTTCATATTAGTTCAGCTGCATTAAATATTAACAACAACTTTTTATTTTAATAAAGTATTATTAACACTTTAAATAGGAACTCATTCACAGAAGATAATTTAAAAACTGTTGCTTATATTTAAAAATGTTAGTAAATCATTGGAAATATATTGTGAATATTTATGCCCAGTTTCAGTGTTATTTTAGTATAACAGTTTTGTATTAATATTTTGCATTCATTTTTTTGTCACTTTTATTGGTCTATATATAGTAGTACATTGAGTTAAACTAAATAAAAATGAGAAGTGTTTCATTGGCAACTAGCTGAAATAAGTTTAATTTTCTGTTAACATTTGTTTTTAAATAAGTTTCCCCAGTTCTAATAACTCAGCCCAGCTCAACTTGACTTGGTTAATGAACTCATGCTATTGAACGGTCTCTAATATAATGAATCTTTGTGTCTGTGCAGTTGTGATGGTGAAAGAGGTGGAGGAGAAACACACGTCTGACCTGGACAACGAGAGCGAGCGAGTGTCTGGAGACGAGTCGACTGAAGAGGAAGGAGCGATGAGCGACGCCGCTGGCAGCGATCAGTCTCCGTCAGAGAGTTCAGTGAGGAAACGCACGCCACAGGCGCAGAACACTACTGAGGGAACATAATGCCACTGCAGTCACCACCAACAACAAGAGGAAACGGCCATATCTGTAGGATAAGCAAAGCAGCGCCAGCTCTCGGCTGATTTCTGCATCATGCAGACCGTGGTTTGCCCATTCGACGCTTTCCTCGCATTTTACCTGCTTCTCGCCGCGGTTCAATTCAGTTTATGCTTAAATGTATTGCTGAAAGTTTGATGCTAAACATTGACAGACCTTCTTTAACATCTAATCTTATGTTTTCTATAAATGCCAAAAATATGACTGCGCATCATTTTAGAATAATTTAATGCTGAAGTTATGAAAAAAAAGTTTACGATGCATTAGGAGGAGTCTCTCAAAAAAAAAAAAAATGGCTTATTTCACCTCAAAAAACAAAAGAAAAAAATGCAGCCTGTTAATAAATAATTACTGTTACATTGTTCATGCTGATTAAGCACAAACAGTATCACACGATCCCTCAGAAATCAATGTAATGAAGGATCATGTGACCCTGAAGACTGGAGTAATGATGCTGAAAATACAGCTGCGCATCACAGAAATAAATTACGTTTTAAAAGATATTAAAATACAAATCAGGTATTTTAAATTATAATAATATTTCACAATATTACTATTTTTAATCAAATAAATGCAGCCTTGGTGACTTCTTTCGAAAACATTAAAAGATTCATTATTCCAAACTTTACACAGTGATGTATTTAAATATTACAAAATTATTGTATCACGGTAGTATTTTTTGTACTGCCTCAGTGCTGATTTTAATATTTATTTTAATAAATTGTATGACTAATTTTTCTTTGTGACTTGTCTATCTTTGCTGCAGTATCCTGTTTTATACTGTAATGTAGAATAAAAAGTGTTATTACAGAACTTAAAAAAAGATACTGACGCATTACAATGATGAGAATTTGGGAGAAATGTGCTTAATTGTCATGAAAATGTCGCAATGCAAAACTTATGAACACTTAGGATTTTTATTTTGGAGTGAAATATGAATGACGTGTTCTTAACAGGTTGAATGAGATTACTGTTGTTTTACCATGTTTCCATAATTGTTCTATATTTGCTGTAATGATAAACGCTGTTGTTTGTTCATGTTTCACATTCCTGTGCCACAACTCAATCCTGACTGTTTTCAGAAGGAGATGTTCTTAAAGTATGATAAATATGAAGAGTATTTTTGCACTATTGCATTCATCCACACATGCATATAGTGTTGAATAGCACAAACTGTCATAATCATAGCTCCGTAAACATGGCCTATTAACAGAGGGTGCTTTGTGTACCAGGTCTCAGGATAAGTATTTCTCAGTGCTATGAAGATGTTGTTTTGTACTGTGTGGATTTGTAATGTATGCCCTGTAATTGCAAATTGAATTTATAATTTGTACAGTAAAACTTTGACTGGCGGCTCGCCGGTCAATCGCCTTTAAGTTTTATACTGTGGACGGACTGTTTGAATCTGTGTAGCAAGTCAATCTTTTGTAAGCTGTAACCAGCACAGAAACACACCAGCACATCTGTTCAATGTCATTCATCATATGCTGAACATCGACCGTCAATTTCATTGTATTGTGTGACACGATTGTTATAGTGTAAGCTGTTCATAACTGTGGAGTTTGTGTGTTCATTAAACAGACTTGATATGAAGTGTTTTAGTTTGTCATGTTAGCATTAAAGATGCTTTGGGTTCAAAAAGGAAAAAAGCATGAAACATGCATCAGTTACTACAGACAAGTTCAGTATGTCAAACAATCAAACATTGCATTTACCCCAGTGCAGAGTTTTGCCCATTGCATTACTGCAAGAAACGACAGGCAAACATATTTGTCAAGCACTGGTCAGTTTTGAGATTTAGGACTATTTGGCTTTCCATAATGTTTTTTTTTCAGATTAGTGAAAAAAAACATCCAAAATGCACTTTAAAGCATTTCTTTTATTGCACTTTATGTATCTGCATCTTCAACTATAATACATATTTTTAAAGGACATTTTCTCAAAATGAGTTTTTTTCTCCCCTTCGGCAGCACTTACAAACACCAAAACTTAGTTTTATTCCTAAACATATTCTCAAGGTTTTTTATTGAGCCGTTTGTTCACATATAATTCGCTTGATTTTTTATTGATCACACTTTATCTAGGCCATTTGTAGATTTCAATTATAATACATATTTTCTCAAAATGAGTTTATCGCCACTTCAGCAGCACTTACACTGATATGTACTATATTCTGAAGGATTTTACTGAGGGATTTCTTCATATATCATTTGCCTGATTCTATCTTTATTTATTTTTTTATGTTGAAAATGAATTTTTCTGTCTGTCGACTGTATTTTCTGATTCACGAGAATGTTCAACCTGTCATTATTCAATGTTTAGATTTAATTTCTGGAGAATATATGCAAATTATTGCATATTTAAACATTTAACTTCCTGTAACTTGTAATACACAAAAAGGGTTTGCTATTCTTAATGCAATCAATCAACTATAGGTAAGTATGGGGATAATTAATCAATTAGTTCGCCCTATTAAAGCAGACATCTATGGAGCAAGACACTGGAATAACCATAAAAATACACCGTTTTGAAACCATCACTACAAGATATAAACATTATGTTCAAAAGATACGAGAAACATGACTGTTTAAATAGAAAGTAGATGAGTTACACAACATGGCTCAGTTAGTTATATTCCTTTGACCCTTATAACTACACATTCATCAATCTGCTGTCAAAAACCACAGCACTCAAAAGTACAGCTTTAGTAATTACCTGCATGCTTCAACTAATGACTAATTAACTATAGTTTTCAAGCAACACACAAATCTGAAGTAGGCTATGTCATCATGTTATTTCTTTGGCTTTATAAAAATGTCAAACGGGCTTACATTGTTTCCCGTCTGCTGTTGCTGACGTCATACTGCTGAAGGTTTGAGGTTGTGTTCACGTTCATCAGTTCAAAGCAAGATTGCAGATTTGAGCTGAATATGAATGCAAAGATAAAACTGAAATTGAATTGAAACTAACGTCACAAACTCTCAAGAAAGGTTGCTATGCAGTCACTGATGAGCAGACAGTCTTCCTCAAGCCTGGAGCTCCCAGCATGCACTCTCTAATCAAACACACCTGATTCAACTCATCAGGATTATTAGAGACCTCAAACCGGTCAGGAAACTACACAGTTCATGTATAGACTAATTAAAACTAGAAGCACAAACCAATCTGATACTTGAAATTAAATCAAATATAAGAAAGCTTATTTTATTTCAGCTAGCTGCCAAGGCAACATTTCTCATTTTATTTAGTTTAACTTGATGTCCTAAAACTGAAATATGATAAACTGCATAAAAAATACAACATTTTAAACAAACATGAATAAAATAAACATCATCGCCTTTTGTTGTAATGGTGAAGAAACACATCATAAGGCAATTCTGTAATACTGTAATTATGAGATAAAGTTGAAATTATGAAATACTAACAAATGCATGAATAAAGTATATTAACCTTTTTATCATCGCCTTTTGTATTTTTTGTAATGGATCAGGCACACACACACACACACACAACAAGAAACACATCATCAGAGCATAATTCATGACTTCTTCAATAGTGTTTAAAAGCAAAGCATGAAGTGGTTGATGAACGTGCAGAATGAGCAGAGCTGGACTATAAGAGCCGTTTCATTTGTGTCACGTTATCATCACTCTCACTCTCATACGCACAGTTTTTGAGGTGGTTTCCGTGTGCATTGGAATGATAGTGTGATGTGTGTGAGCAGCTGTTGAGAAGCTCTGTTACGTAAAGCTGCAGAGGAGGCTGAGAGGAGACACATCTCTACATCCTACACACGCTCAAGTTTGTGCTGGAGGAGAAAATACTGCACTCACGCAAGAGACCATCTCACCAAACACGGCACAAATATACAGTATCTGCAACATATTCCACCACAAGAACTCGTGTTTGTCAACTGAATGAAGCCTAGTTTGGACCGTTAGGACATTATCTGATGACAGTTGAGCCAAAAAAGAATTAAAAACTTGTAATTATTTATTAAAAGTTTAATTATTTAGAACCATAAAGATAACATTATTTGATGACAATTAAGCCAAAAAAGAATTAAAAACTTGTAATTATTTATTAAAAGTTTAATTATTTAGAACCATAAAGATAACATTATTTGATGACAATTAAGCCAAAAAAGAATTAAAAACTTGTAATTATTTAGAACCATAAAGACATTATACATTATTTGATGACAATTAAGAAGAACATTTTTTTAAAACAACAAAAAAAAAATAATTTTAATTATTTCAATTAGTGCAACAAAATGAATTAAGAGAATAAAATGAAATAAAATATAAGTTAAAAATTATTTAATTAAATTAATGATTTAAATTAGTATTAATTAAATAAATTATTAGAATACAAATGTAATTTAAATATTATTAACAATAATAATAATAATAAATTATAATTCATTATATTATATCAATAAATATAAGAAATAATAGTAACATAATTATACAAAATTATAACTATAATAATGATATAATAAGATTAATTAAATCAACATTTGCATCATGGTAGTAATGTGTGTGTGTGTGTGTGTGTGTGTGTGTGTGGTGTGTGTGTGTGTGTGTGTGTGTGTTTTACATGTGTTTTGGCTGATTTAAACACATCTGGATGCTTGACAATTACCTTGTAGAATAATTAATACAAACAATAAATACAAACAAATTGAAAGTAAAACATCCCGATGCAATAGCATGATGAAAATGTGGGGTCAAAATGTGCTTTATTGTCAAGAAAATAATGTCACAATAATATTATGAATGAATTTTTTTCTTTATGAAAAATGTAATTTACTTTTTTCTTTTGACACAAGTACACGTTGTTCTTGTCATGTTTTGTCAGATGCATTTGTTAATTCCGGAGTAATTTTGCTGTAAATCTCTTTATTTGACCATTACGCACAGACGGTATTGATTTTTACTCAGTGGTGTGTTGCGTGTTCACATATTTCTGAGGAGAAGCCCCCAGCTGTGACAGGGCAAAGGGACCGATGCTGGATAAACATTAGTGGAGCGACTGCAGAAAGTTAACTTGAGAGAGTTAATAATTGATCAGTGGCTCTCTGAAATCCAGCTGAAGAGCTCGGAGTCTCATCAGTGGAAACATGTCAGACTCGCTGGTGTGTGTCCGGGACTATGAGCGCCAGGCGCAGAGACTTCTACCAAAGTCAGTGTTTGATTATTATTTCTCAGGAGCAGACGAGCAGCAAACGCTGCATGATAATGTAGCAGCGTTCACCAGGTATGTGACCGCATTTGATCTGACAAGCTTTTATAAACCTCCAGATCAACCTGAATCCTGTACTGAAGAGAATGAGTTCAATTACCAATCACGCATCTGACATTGTGTGCTAACAAACTGCTCATTTATATATATATCAAGAACTCTGTGAGGTTTATAACCATCTAAAATGAGTTAAAGATCTGGCCTTGTAACCCAAGGGTTGAAGGTTCAGAGCCCAGATGATCTGATTTCATTGAGCGCATGTTTCTCCAGCCGCAAGACAAACATATTCTCATCTGATCGGGTCTGATCGGGTCTGATAAATGATCATAATGACAGTTAAAAAACAACCAACTATTATCTGATAGCAACGAAGAAGTCTTGTATTGGAGACTGGGGCTAGTTGTCACACTCAAGGGTTTGATTTATCAATTTTGAAGCATTTGTTTTATTTTAGTATTTAGAATTAAAGAATTTATCTCCAAAAATAATGAGATAAAAGGCCAAAATTGTTCTTAAAAATCAACATTATTACATACTAAGTAATAATTCAGAAAAGATCTTACTTACAAAAATTGTTCTTATTTAATAACTTGTTTCCTTATTTTTTTTTCATTTAAATGTTTAGTTTTATGTTTTTGTTATTTGTCATTTTTATTTAATTTCTTACTTAAATGTGTAATATAATATTTAAGTTTTAACTTTTAATTTTAGTTACTTTTTCATTTGAGTCGCTTTGGATAAAGGAGTATAAAGTAAAATTGAGATCATGGTTGAAATCATGACATAAAAAGTTAAATTATTACAAAGTCAGAAAATATAAGATAAAAGGTAAAAAAGTATTACATACTAAAGTCATAAATATGATATAATAGAGATACGAATGAGATCAAGGTTGAAATTTACATAAAATGTCAAAATTATGAAATACTAAGTTATATTATAATTATGAGATAAGTGATAGAAATGACATAAGTCAAAACTGACATAAAAAGTAAATAATTATGATATAAAATGTCAAACTATGAAATAAAGAGATACAAAATTAGACAAAAGTTTAAATTAGCAACATAAAGAAAAAAATATGACAAAAAGTTGACATTGACATACTAGGCCATAATTATGAGATAAAAAGTTGACCATTCATAAATATGATTATAGAAACTACTACAAACGTTGAAACAACTGTATGACATAAAATATCAAAATTATGACATGCTAAGTCATACTGTAATTATGAGATAAAGTTGAAATTATGAAATACTAAGTCATGATAAAAGATTAAACATGAGATAAAATCAAAGTTATGACAAAAACTATTCTAAAAATATTATTACTTGCCCTTATATTGACTTTTTGTCATAACTTTGGCTTTTTAATCACACAATTTCTATTTTTTTTATCTCATAATTAGGATTTTTCCAAAGCATGACTTTTTTGGCAGAAATTGGCTTCCATACTTTTACTGTTATCACACACACACACACACACGCACGCACGCACGCACGCACACGCACGCACACGCACACACACACACACACACAGTTAATTGAACACATACAATGGGGCATGTTGTCACACAATATGGGGGAATGTACTCTCAAATTAAAATCTGCTGTTTAATCAAATTCTTTTAGCGATTTGTGAAGAACACTTTTTCTTGAAATATGAACTATAATTGTCTATAAACCCTATTGAGAATCATCAAGCTACTGTATATTCAGTAAGAAAAATGAAACCATTAAAAAAACAACTGTAAACAGATAATAACAGACCTCATGAAATAAACAGCACGAGTCCGTCTGTAATAGTTTGAGTCAGTCGAGCACAACGTTGACAAGGATTACACTTCTTCCGAATGTTTTGGCCTAATTTTAGACAGTCTCTCTGGGTTGTGTGGGGTCAGTTATAATTATGTGTGTTTATCTTGAGCGTTGGTGTGGGTGGGCAGACGGACCCTAGAGACCTAAACATGGCCTTACAGCAGTGTCAGCAGATGAATAATGCCACTCTATTACTCATACATATGTATTAGTCATATATGCATATTTATCAAATGTGCAAACAAGACGTCCTTCCAGGTTACAGACACGCATTGTGAAAGTTAAGTGAGCTGTGGTCAGACTACTCGATGAGTCACGAAATCAACGCAAATATTAACACAACATCGAGTGACCGTCAGGGGTGAAGTCATATGCTACAGGAAAAACATAAACATAAACATTTCATCTATTTATAAACATGCTTTCTACAAACAGCAGCTAGTTGCAATTGCGTGTCTTAATTGTTTGATTTAATATATTATTTAGCTGAAAATACCTTTACAAATGCAAATGTTGTTTTATTTTATTCATTTATGTTTTAGTATAGAAACCAAACTTTGCAAATGAATGAGCCAAGACTATCAAAATATACATCATTACATTTTTCTAGGATTTTTTAAAGTTTTTTTAAAAGAAATATAACATTTAACTTTAGACTGTATTTCATGTATCAACAGGTTTTCATAGCCCTTATAATGGGACAACATGCCCCACTGTAGTTGAGGTCTCTTTTAGGTTTGTGTCTAAAAAAATGGACTATAATCAATTTATATAAATAAACCCACCCATCCTCCAAGTGACAACTAGCTGCATCTATATTCAGTTATTATATGAAGTTGTTATTTCTGAAATATGAGTGCTGTGTCTTGTAGGTGGTGCATTTACCCTCGTGTGCTCAGAGACGTGTCCTCAGTGGACATGTCCACCACAGTTCTGGGCCAGAGAGTCAGTATGCCCATCTGTGTGGCAGCTACTGCTATGCAGAGAATGGCGCATCCCGACGGCGAGACGGCCACTGCGAGAGGTCAGACACCAGTAACTTACAAGCTTCACAGTGACTGCGACTACTGTAACTGACCACATGATGGCCCCATTAGTCTTTCTTACATACTACAGTATGTGCTGCTCCCAAACACACTCCAATTACCCTTACACAACTGGATCATGGGTACCATAGTGTGAGCTAATGCTATAGTTTCAGTGTGGCTACAGTATGGAAGTCCATGTCTGCCACATAGGAAAACATCATTACATAAAAAGTCATAATTATAAAATTAAATACAAAATTATTACATAAGTCATCATTAAAAGCTGAAATGAGGCCATAGTCAATTATGAGATAAAAAAAAATTATGGCACATAATTGTCATAATTATGACATACTAAGTCATAATCATGAAATTAAAAATGAGATAAAAGCCAAAAAGATGAAAGTCATAAATATGACAAAAAGACAAAGTCATAATTATGAGATAAAAGTTTGACATTTTTACAAAGTAGAAAAAAATGAGATAATGGTTGAAATTATTACATAAAAAGTCAGATATGACACACAAAGTCACGAGATAAGAGGTCAGAATTATAACACACTAAGTCATAATTATGAAATAAAAGAGATACAAATTAGATCAAAGTCAAAATTATGACCTAATAAGTAATAATTATGACATACTAAGTCAGAATTATGACATAAAAGTTGAAATAATTACATACAAAGTCAATTGTGATAAAAAAGTTGAGATTATATCATTGTCATAATTATGAGATAAAAAAATTCATATGAAGACAAAAAATCATAACTACGAGATGAAGTTAAAATTACAGCATGCCAGTCAATTATGAGATAAAAAGATGATATGATGACACAACAGTCATAATGAGATAAAATGTATCAATTGTGAGATTAAAAAGTCAAAATTATGACATACTAAATATTTATATAATTTTGACTTTTTAATCTCATATTTTCAACTTATGTCATATTTCACATAATTAGTTTGTGTGTGGCTGAAACAGACTTCCATAATGTTGTACTACTGTCAGTAGTAGTGTATATGAAATCACCACCGTTGTACTCTATGACCCTGTTGTTCTGACGTCTCCTCCGCTCTCTTCCCGTCCGCAGCCTGCCGGTCCTGTGACACCGGGATGATGCTGAGCTCATGGGCCACCTCCACCATAGAGGAAGTAGCGGAGGCCGCACCGGGGGCCGTGCGCTGGATGCAGCTCTACATTTATAAAGACCGAGCGCTGACTCAGTCTCTGGTCAGGAGGGCCGAGGAGGCCGGGTATAAGGGTATCTTTGTCACAGTGGACACACCTTATCTTGGCAGGCGACGTGATGACGTGCGCAACCGATTTAAGCTGCCCTCTCATTTGAGGTAAACGCTGACCACACGTGACGTGTGTGCGTGCCAGCAGCGTGCTTTACAGACATCGCTGCTGCGTTCGTAAACTCACAAACACTCTGTGAATCTGAAATCAGAATATACACAGAATGATCGGATTATATGCTGATTTCAGCAGCATATGACGGGCAGGACGTGTTATTATGTTGTCCCAATGTCGCTGTCGCTCTGGAAGTTTTCTATGACTTTTGCACCAAAGATTCATAATTATATGGTCATATCTATAATTATATATTCCGATTTTACACCTTAGCACTGAAAAGCACCCTGAATCCTTTAGCAACACCTTACCATCCATTCAGAACACCTTAGCAACTGCATATAAACGTTCTAACAACTACTTAGAACTCCCTAGCAACTGCAAAGCAACTGACAACATCTGAGCATGTGGAAAAATGTAAAATACATATTTATCAGGTATATATTTAACTACAAAAAAGAGGTGATTTCATTGCATTTTTTTACATAATCATGTGACATATTTTTTACAACTCATCCCCTAAACAGCACCTTAGTAACCACAAAGTGCACTAATAGCGATTCGGAGCAGTTACAAACCACATAGCAACACCCTGGCGACCATTCAGAACATGCTCATAACATTGTAACAGCGACTCAGAATGCTTAGAAACCACATAGCAACACCCTAGCAACCATGTAAATCTCCATAGCAAATGCCCTGTCATGCATTTATAAATTATATTGTTAGATCTACAACTTTAATCACCTTAGCAACTGCATATCAAATCCCTGGCAACCACTAAGAGCACCCTGGCAACTGCATAGCAACACCTTAGCAACCACATAATGCCCTAACAGACTCTAGATGCTTTAATACTTAATTTGAATACTATAAAGGCATTAAAATGGCAATATCTACAATAAAGCAGCAACTTCTTTTACATCTTTCTAGTCAAACAGATGCTGCATTGTAAACATTACAGTTAAGATTTAATGCATAATAAGAAACCTCACAAGAACTGTAAAGAAAAACTGATCATATTAACTCCTTTTACAATTCTCGTGAGGTTTCTTAATAAACAGGGCCAGTTTTCCCACCCTCGTGGACAGATTATTTGACAGATTTGTCGCCCCTTGAAACCCGAAGCGCTCACTGAAGAGCTTTATGTATTTATGGAAACAGAAATCTCTCTCGTACAGTAGATCACGCCGCTTCAGCTCCGTCAACACTCGCTACATTATGCTTTTTATGTGAGGAAACATTCAGATATCAGCAGTTCTATAGATACGCCAACAGCGGCCCGCTATAAAAATGCCCTCA
Source organism: Ptychobarbus kaznakovi (assembly GCA_027422405.1). NCBI lineage: Eukaryota > Metazoa > Chordata > Actinopteri > Cypriniformes > Cyprinidae > Ptychobarbus > Ptychobarbus kaznakovi. The sequence goes on along the minus strand of CM049806.1, from coordinate 25,998,909 downwards.
TGAAAGTAAAACCTTGCCGCTCCGGATCCCACGAGGTGAATTACGGCAATTAGAAATCCAAAAAAGCATCACGTCCCACCGTATATTTCAGCACTACTGCCTCCGTTTCCATCAGCAGTGACACAACATGAACTTCATCTCAACCCTCCCGGAGACTTTCGCTCGGCCCCACAAATCAAAGCGCGGCAGCGGCAACAAGGTGCCATTGAGCACGGGCTCTGCTGTTTGGATAAAACCCCGGCTCAGTTTTCATACGCCGACCAAAAACAACACTCGCACGACTAATTCCATTTTGCACTCTCGGTTTTTTTCCCCAGGATGGCCAATTTCGAGACCCCTGATTTAGCCTTCTCCTCAAAAGAGGGTTACGGGGAGGACAGCGGCCTGGCGGTGTATGTAGCTCAGGCCATAGATGCCACGCTGAAGTGGGACGACATCGCCTGGCTGAAGAGTATTACCTCGCTGCCTGTGGTGGTCAAAGGGGTTTTGACAGGTGAGCTATTCATCAAGTCTGTACGGAATGGTCTTCTCTCTCTCTCTCGAACCGCCTCTCTTGCCTGTAGCCTTAAAAATAAAGGTTTTATTGAGATTCATAACATTCATGATGTTGCATAATAGGCTTTTAAGATCAGATTCTTAATTTATGGAGTCTTAATTAATGGAAAAGTACAGATTTTTCCTAAAGAATGACAGAATTAAAGTTCCAAATGAACCCTTTATGCTTGAGAGTGGAATGCTCATTTGCATAATCTAATCAAAACAAAGCGTCCGGTCGACCCCGTCTGTCAGCGAGGGGCCGCTAATTAAAGATAACATGTCATCTATCTCCCGGGAGGAAAAAGCAGTCAGTCTGTGAGCGCTGAGGTTATCTCAGAAACGTCTAGAAGCTTTCCTGCTGTTATTGTGTCTTCAGATAAACTTTTATCTTCTCTTGGGCTCTGGAAATGGCACATTCTGTAAATAAAAGAGTCAACACACACACACACACACACACATTCTTTTCATTTCAGCGCAGACCAAAGGATTTAAATGTGTTCCCTGACGAACTCAGAAATGTATGTTGAGGAGGGGAAGTAATAGGGGAACACCATTAGTTATTTTAGCTCATGTGTGGAACATAATTTTCCTTGAAAAGTGCATCCTTTCCTGTTGGCCTCGGCTGAAAGGAAAAAAGCCATTTAATCATTTTCGGGGCTTTTTTCCGAACAGAACAGACTTGGAGAAATTAAATTACACTATGTAAAGCTAATTTTTCACATTTTCTGAAGTTGCTTTCGTGTGCCAAAATCGGCATCATGATGCTATTTTTGAGCAATAGTTTCCTAAATGAGTAAATGCAATTGCAACAGAAATGCTTGAATAAAAGTTTTAAAAGAATAATTCACCCAAAAATGAAAATATGCTTACAGTTTACTCACCCTCAGGCCATCCAAAATGTGGATAAGTTTGTTTCTTCATCAGATTTGGAGAAACATAGCATTCTTTCACTTGCTCGCCAATGGATGTGAATGGGTGCCGTCAGAATGAGAGTCCAAACAGCTGATAAAAACATCACAATAATCCACACCACTCCAGTCCGGTCCATCAGTTAACATCTTGAGAAGACAAAAGCTGCATGCTTGTAAGAAACAAATCCATCATTAAGGTGTTTTATACTTCAAACCGTTGCTAAAAAACAAGTCCATAATCAATAATAATGCTTCCTCCAGTGAAAAAAGTTGTCTCATCTGAATCAGGAGAGAAATCTGCACAGATCAAGCACCGTTTACAAGCCAAAACAGCTCTAAACAAATATGTGGCTGCCGGATTTTTATGTTGGAGACAACAGGAGATGGACTTTTTCACTGGAGGAAGCGTTAATTTAGATTACCAACTCAAATTTTTGAAGTTAAAAACGTCTTAATGAAAGATTTTTTTCTTATAAACATGCAGTTTTTGTCTTCATAAGATTATAACTGATGGACTGGAGTGGTGTGGACTACTTGTGGATTATTGTGATGTTTTTATCAGCTGTTTGGACTCTCATTCTGACGGCACCCATTCACTGCAGAGCATCCATTGCTGAGCAAGTGATGAAATGCTACATTTCTCCAAATCTGGAGAAGAAACAAACCCATCTACATCTTGGATGGCCTGAGGGTGAGCACATTTTCAGCAAATTGTCATTTTTGCATGAACTCTTCATTTAAATCCAGATAAAGACAGCTTTGCATACCATAATTGCAATGTAACATATAGTTTCCTCCGTGCAAAAGATTTTGGCTCCAAATTGTAGCATAAGAAAAGGCAAAACTGCTTGAGAAGAACCGCAGTAATTAATGTTCTGCTCATGGTGAATCTCGCCGTTTCAGCTGAAGATGCCAAAGAAGCGCTGAAGTATGGAGTGGATGGAATACTTGTGTCAAACCACGGAGCAAGACAGCTTGATGGAGTTTCAGCCACCGTAAGTGTCAGTTGAAGAAATGAGGCATTATTGTTCTCCAGAGACCTCCTCTTTGCAAACTATCCTCTGCAAATTGCATCTTTGATAGTGTGAAATACGGTCTCTGGTTTACCGAAGTGGACGCCAAACAAAGGTTTGGATGCAACCTCAAGTTTTATGAGTGCATAGTGGTCTCCAAAACTGAAGAACATCGACTGAGCGTGAAGAACGTTCTGAATATAGATACAGAGATGGTGTATTTGCTCCAGGTCTTCCAACACTTGTGTTTTATGTTATGATCTATAATTAGATGATTTATTGAAACTTTATCATTCTAGAACTTTCTGTGATAACCAGTTTTGGAGATACAATATACTGTAAGACAAAAAAACATTAGACAAACTTTTGATACTGAAAATACATTCGTTTGGAATAATTAATATTTTTAATGTTTTTGAAAGAAACCTTTTCTGTTCACCAAGGCTGCATTTATTTGATCAAAAATACAGTAAAAGCAGTAATATTGTGAAATATTTGTACCTTTTAAAATAGCGGTTTTCTATGTGAATATCGGTTGAAATGTAATTAATCGCTGTGATCAAAGCTGTATTTTCAGCATCATTTCTCCAGTCTTCAGTCACATGATCTTCAGAAATCATAATAATATACTGATTTGCTGCTCAAGAAGTCAGTCAGTCAATAAATGAGGAAAAAAGTAACTGGCGTAACTTTTTTTTGAAAACTTTTTTGAAAAAGTAACTCAGATATTTTCTAGTAAAATAAAAAGTAATTGTAATGAATGTCCACTGAAGGCGAGCGTAGTGATGAACCCAAGTGCAGTTTATTTACATAGTGAAATCCAAACATGATCCAAACAGACGAAGACTTGACAAAGCATGAACCGGACTAGACTCACCAACAGCAGGTTACAACATTAATACACGACAAGAACTAAATGCAAGGACATGGCTACTTATAACAAACTCTGAGAGACACATGACAAGAACAGACCAATGGGGACATGACACAATGAACATGACAACCAATCAGAACATGACACATAGAACAGAGGAACCAATAGCAAAGACGACATGAGGGCAAGGGAAGCATGACACAAACAGGAACCATAACCAAACTTCAAAATGAAAGACATGAAAACAAGAACATGGAACAGAACCAAAAACAGACCTTACAGTAATGCGTTACTTTACTAGTTACTTGAAAAAAGTTATATTATTACATAACTTGCGTTACTTGTAATGCGTTACCCCCAACACTGCTGAAGACTGGAGTAATGATGCTGAAAATTCAGCTTTGATCATAGCCATAAATTACATTTTACTAAATCTTTCATAACATTAAACATCTGAAATACTCCAAACCTGTGTATAACTGAGAATGCAAGGCAATCTTTGAGCAATAACATACAGTAATGTGATGAGTCGTCAGTGCAGATCGACGCTCTGCCTGAGATTGTGGAGGCTGTAGATGGAAAGGTGGATGTCTTCATGGACGGAGGTGTTCGTAAGGGCACAGATGTGCTGAAGGCTCTGGCTCTGGGAGCAAAGGCAGTGTTTGTAGGGAGACCCGTCCTGTGGGCGCTCGCCTGTGAGGTGAGACACAGTAAATACTGAAGTACTGGACATGCATGTTAGTTCTTAATGTCTAACCAGACATCAAACTTTCTGTCTTCAGGGTGACAAAGGAGTCAGCAATGTTCTCCAAATACTGCGCGAGGAACTTCACCTTGCATTGGCGCTGACAGGTATGTGTATTGGTGCTTACAGGTAGTTTGAAAATAAAATAAATAAAAAAATTAAATAAAGATTTATTAAAGGTGCCATAGAATGCATTGATACACTATTTTAAATTGTTCTCTGCAAAAAATCTCCAGAAACAGTTTTACATGTGCATTTAAAACCCTAGGATTTGTCCCCAGAATGAAATGGGCTGTTATTGCCTTATTTGGAAGGGTCATGAATAATAATGTTGAGCTCTGCTCTGATTGGCTGTTTCACAGTGCGGCTCAATGTTGAGCTCTGCTCTGATTGGCTGTTTCACAGTGCGGCTCATTTCAGTAGCTCACACAGCAGGAAGGAAACACGGAAAATATATAATTCAATACTTTCTCGCGCAGTTATATCGTTGGGTAATTATACTGTAAATAAAATGCGGGCATCAGGGAGCCGCTATTAATATGCGGGGCATTGAAACTGCTTTCAAATGCACGATCGCTTTTTACTTTCGCGATCGCACAAACTCTGTTTATACTATGGAGCGGCAGTATTTACCACACATTTCACAAGATCAGATGCTTGTCAGTGGTGCTCAGGATCTGTAAATCATTCACCATCATCCTCATCTCTCCTTTACTCTGTTTATGTGGAAAGTGAAATCTTATGTACTGTAACAGGCTACAGCTAGCAGCTAACCATGTGCCTTTAGTGGCTCGCGTTATTAGAGCGTTATTTTGAACGTTAGCGTGCCTTTCTGAATACAGACACCAACCCATCCCTGCACTTCACATCCCCTGCACAGCCTGGAACATTACATTTATTTCCATGATCTGCCATTTTCGCTGTTGTCCTCGCTTGTTTATTTACAACACCTGCAGAACTTCTGATGGTTCGGCTGGCGGCTGGCCTAGAACATGGGCGGGTTTATGCAAATGTTGGGGGCGTGTTATGTTCTGATTCGCCTATATTTCAGTGGTCTTTTTTATTCACAAGATTTACATAAGGAGGAAACAATGGAGATTGAGGCTCACTGAATGTCATTTCCATGCACAGAACTCTTATTATTCAACTATGCCAAGGTAAAGACAGTTTTTCATTCTATGGCACCTTTAATATTTGAATTGAAGCAAAGGTATTTATTTACAATAAAATTAGAAACAGCACAGAACTACATAAAACACCATATACAAACATATAAAAAAACTATATATAAAAAATTTGCATAAATTCAGATCACACTGCATTGGCGCTTACAGGTAGTTTGGTTTGCTCATTAGTACGTGCATGGGTGGTGAGAAAAATAAAATAAAATTAATTAAAATGTTAGTTAATTATTATGAATTGGTTTAAAGTAAAATAATAACAAAAATATTTTATAACAAAAAATTATTATAGAGAAACCTATATTGAACTATACATTTAAAAATTAAATATAAAAAGATACATAAATGTAGATTACTAGTATTTATTTATTTAGTTGTATGTTGTCTTCTGGCAGGCTGTTGCTCACTAAAGGAAGTCAACAGATCCCTTGTGAGAAGATATGAACTCATTTCAAGGATCTAATGAGCAGAACTGTTGCATGCTGGGAGATTTCATGTGTGCCAGTGACTGGACCGACTTGTGTAATTCAAATGAACCCAGAGGATTTGGACACGACAGATTTAGCATCATGAATAAAACATGTGTAAAAGTTTGAATAAATGCATCAAAAGCGTGTGGTTTGTACAGACGTACCGTGCCTGACAGCAGCAATCCTTCCTGTTTACTGGAAGCAGGCAGTGTTTAGTAACCCAAACCACTGGGACACTGGGAACAAAACGAAGAGGATTTTTAAAGGTATATTACACCTAAACATCAACCAGGGTTATTATACTAAAAACTACAACTTAAAAAATACTTGAAATAAAATTTACCTTAAATGTATTTTATTATTGGAAAATATATATATAAAACAAATATAGAAGCTCATTTCCAAAACTGGATTAAAATAAAACAAACAAACAAACAAACTTTTTTTTAAAGAAAACTCATAAAAATGACAGAAATACTAGAACGTTAACTAAAATTAAGATTTCCGCAAATTAATTAAACAAACAAAAAAAATTGAAATCAGATTTTTTTTTAATTCAGACAAAATAAAAAATCCATGGTGAGGAAAAAACTAAAAAAATGGATTTACTTTTACCTCATAATAAACTTTTTTTTTTTATCCTGTGGTGGAAAAAGGCTTCCTTAAAAGAAAACCTAATTATTATTATTAAAACTATTATTAAAGTCTATATTAGTATATAAAATGAACATTTTGCCATTGTTTACTCATTGTGATTTCGCAGCTGTTTTCCACACAAAGATGCATACGCTAATAAAAATGAGATTTTTGAGTGAGCTAACCATTTAATTAATGCCAAAGCATTTGTCACACAGTAATATATTTCCATAAATAATGACTTAATGATTTCTGTCAATGCTCTTTTTCTTGCATGCACATGATAGATAGATTTCCCCATATTGTACTCGTCATTTGCGTTTCTCTCTTTGCTTACAGTACTGTGAACGGTTTCACTGCAGTGTGTTTCTCATGAATATGCATTCTCCCTCCACGGGGCCCGAAAGGCAAACAGGTTTGTGAGAGGTTCAGAAAGGTCACACACAAGGCATGGGATTTCATAGCTCTTTCCATGGCTGAACCACAGGACCTGAATGAAGCCATTGTATGCATTGACTCTCCACAGGAAAACAAACTTTGTCAGGGTCTGTTCATTAGCACCTAACACTTTGTTTGAGCCTCCTGCTTGTGTGCAGGGGCTAGAAAGGGGAAGTGAGCTACTGCTGAAATCAAACAAAACCTACCCTTTATGAGAGGTTTTGCATTGTTTGTGTGCAACCTAGATACTTAAGAAAATAAAAGTACAGTGGCTCCAAATGTTTTTGCATTATATAAATGATTTATAATCAAATGCATATTCATGCAAACGATGCAATCTCTTGCTTTGCTGCTTTGTCATCCAATGCAATGATATTTATACATTTTTAAGTGTGACTTGTGCATCCAAAAGCATGCAAATGATGCCATTTTTGCATCCAAATGCAATGATATTTCTGTGAATGCATGCATGCCATTTTTGCATCCAAATGCAATGATATTTATACATTTTTAAGTGTGACTTGTGCTTTATTTGCATCCAAATGCAATGATATTTATACATTTTTAAGTGTGACTTGTGCATCCAAAAGCATGCAAATTATGCCATTTTTGCATCCAAATGCAATGATATTTATACATTTTTAAGTGTGACTTGTGCATCCAAAAGCATGCAAATTATGCCATTTTTGCATCCAAATGCAATGATATTTATACAATCCAAAAGCATGCAAATTTTTGCATCCAAATGCCATTTTTAAGTGTGACTTGTGCATCATGCAAAAATTTTTGCAAATGCAAATCCAAAAGCATGCAAATTATGCCATTTTTGCATCCAAATGCAATGATATTTATACATTTTTAAGTGTGACTTGTGCATCCAAAAGCATGCAAATGATGCCATTTTTGCATCCAAATGCAATGATATTTAAACATTTTCAAATGTGGCTTAAGTATCCAAATGGAAAAACAGTTTTTTTTGCAGTGTTCACTTTTGATTCACTGAAAAACGCACATGCCTGTTGATCTTCAGCTGTCATATCACTAGTGCTGACACAGCGGGTCACCAGTTATCTCAATATAACCTCGCCTGCAGGCCGCAGAAAAAGAGCTGCACTGAAGGATATGATTTTGAAACACTGTGTGGCCATGAAGAATCTGAGCGAAAAGCGCCCGCATCACACAGCTGTTATTCTAATTTGTTTGAGCGTTTGCAAATAGCACCGAGACCGCATCACCAATAAAAGTTAGCAGAGGTTTTGCTCAACAAGGCGTTTTGTCTGACCAGAGGAGGGCACTTGTTCAAACACACAAACCAAAGTGAAGAAAACAAAAGAGGCTCATCGAGAGAGAGAGAGAAGAGACGTTCTCCTCTCATGTCACCAGCCCTGCAGAGACTCAGAATGGCATACTACAATACTACTGTTTCTGCAACAGTACTGTGGGAATACAATATCTAGAGGAATTACTACATATGTACAAATGTGCTTTATACAACCAAAGCACGCTGTGTGTGAGATAATGCATTTCATAATCTTAGCTATTGTTAACTAGAACTATTAAAAGGTTTTGTTCATTTTTCAAATTGAAATAAATCTGAAATAAAATATAGACATCAGATGAAATATATTATACAATATTATAATATAAAACAATAAAATTATATAAAAATCTAAAATATTGAAATAATGCAAACTAAAATTAAAACTATTAAAAAGTTTTGTTCATTTTTCAAATTGAAATAAATCTGAAATTAAATAGACATTAGATGGAAATAAAATATAGATATCAGATGAAATATATTATACAATATTATAATATAAAACATAAAAAATATACAAATATTAAATATTAAAATAATGTCAACTAAAATTAAAACTATACATTTTTTGTCAATTTGTTTTAAAATATAAAATCAAATAAAAATATTAGCTGAAATTTAAAATATTAAATTAGGTTAACTAAAATAAAAACTTAACTTTTGTTATTTTTTTTATTGAAATAAATTGAAATAAAATAAAACATAAATATTAAATGTAAAATATTATAAAATATCAAAATAATATAAAATATTGAAATAAAAAAATAACTAAATTAAATAATACAACACTATAAAATATTAAAATTAAATTAGATAAACTACTATAATATAAAAATATAAACATATAAAAATAAAAGTTTAACATTGAAATTTAACTGAAAATAGGTTTGTGTTCAAAGTAAAATCACTAAATGTAAAACTGAAACAAACAAATGAAATGTGTTTTTTTAAATAACAAATGCGCATAACAAAATTGATAAAACATAAAATAAATAAAAACTGAAAATACAAAAATAAAAGCTAATTAAAAACATTAATGAATACTATAATGGTACATAAATAATACTAAAATAACACTAGTATTATGTGATGAATAAACCAAGTAATGTCATCTCAAATCATCTTTAACTACAGAAACAAAATGAATATATTAAATAATAATGTGATCGTTTCACTCAGAGTAGTCTATGACGTACTCGTACTGTATAAATACTTTAATTTCATATTTGGTGGTAAATCATCACATTTACTGGTTATGGATTTGAACAAACCCCTGATTGTGTGTATTAAGCTTCACAATCATAAGGCCTCGGTGCCGTCGTGTGTTTGGATTAGTGTTGCCGTGATCTGGCAGGCGAATGCGTGTCTGTTTCTGAAACACAGTTTCTGGCCGCAGCTTTAGCTCGGGTTCGTGTGGGACGGGGTGTGACACAGCAGAGATCTGCACCTGTGTGTCTAGACAGAGACTCGCTCTCCTGGACCGCAGCCCGGACAGAATAAGACGAGTCCATTCCTCTTTGCTACAAGAGAACATCAATAATGGATAAAGTGACTAAGAGCACAACTCACTGGAGTGCTGGTTCAAGTTGCCTGTGTAAAACTCGCTGAATGCTGCGAGTGGTTGCCAAGGTGTTGCTATGCAGTTGCTAGGGTGTTTAAGGAAGTGCTTGCCTGTGCAAAACTCGTCAACATGATTCTATGATGTTCTATACTTTCTTAGGGCGTTGCTATGCGCTAAGCTGTTGCTAGGGTGTTCTGAGTAGTTACTAGGGAGTGTTTGAGAACGCCTCACCATGCTAGAGTGTTACTATGTGGTTTCTATAGTGTTCTGTATGTTCATAGGTGTTGCTAAGTGGTTGCTATGGTGTTCCATGCATTCTTAGGGTGTTGCTATAGGTTGATACTAGGGTTTCTAGTACGGTTGCAGTCACCATGCTGTGCTATATGGTTTCTATAGTGTCCAGGTGTTGCTTTTCTATGCATTTTAGGGTGTTGCTATGCAGTTGCAGCGGTGTTCTTTTCTATGTTGCTAGGTGTTCTATGTGGTTTCTGTTGTGTTCTATGTAGGGTGTTGCTAGCTATGTTTTCCATGCATTTCTTAGGGTGTTTCTACGTGGTTGCTATGTTGCTAGGGTGTTCTGGTAGTTATAGGGAGTGTTTGTCCATGCAAAATCATGTTAGGTGTTTGCTATGGTTTTCTATAGGGTGTTTTATGGTTCTTATGTTGTTGCTTGCTATGGTGTTATATTCTTTGGTGTTGCTATGTAGTTTTCTGTGCATACTTATGGCATTGCTATGCAGTTGCTAGAGTGTTCTGCTTAGTTACCAGGATGTAGTAGCCCATGCAAAACTAGCCACCATGATACTAGTGTGTTGCTAGTTGCTATGGTTTTGCATGCTAGGTGTTGTTATGGTTGCTATGGTGTTCTTAGTTACGTGTTGCTGTCTATGCACTCTTAGGGTGTTGCTATGCAGTTGCTAGGGTGTTCTGGGTAGTTACCAGGGAGTGTTTGTCCATGCAAAACTTGCCCTATGTTAGGGTGTTGCTATGCAGTTACTAGATGTTCTAATGCATTCTTAAGGTGTTGCTTTATTGTTGCTATGGTGTTCTGTTTATACTTATGGCATTGCTATGCAGTTGCCAGGGTGTTTCGTCTAGTTACCAGGATGTAGTAGCCCATGCAAAACTCGCCACTATGATGCTACGGCATTCCATGCGTTCTTAGTGTGATGTTATGTGGTTGCTAGGGTGTTGCTATGCATTCTTAGGGTGTTGCTATGCAGTTGCCAGGGTGTTTCGTCTAGTTACCAGGACGTAGTAGCCCATGTAAAACTCGCCACTATGATGCTACGGCATTCCATGCGTTCTTAGTGTGTTGCTATGTGGTTGCTAGGGTGTTGCTATGCAGTTGCTATTATATATTGTTTGAACACTAAAGGTGTTGGCAATACACCTCTCAAAAGTATCTATTTTTAGCCTGAGATACCAACCACAACAATCTAACATGCATAAAACTACACAGCACATACAAACACTGTATAAATAAATTCACAAAATATCCCAAACTACTTTCACTGTGATCGTTTCAATGCATTGCGGGATTTACTTCTCCATCTCCTGTGGCCAATGAAGATATCTTAGAAGACAGCACAGTCATGCTCCCTACAGACCAGCTCATATATCCAGGAGAGGGCAATGTTTAGCTTCTCATCTGTCTGATTATTGGGTTTCCCCTGTAAAAGACAAGCACGTTCTTATTTAAAACAACATCGAGACAAACATCTTTTCCTCGTTGTTCAGAAAACATCTTTGCAGGATGCAATTAATGCAAATCTACATTAAACACAAGAGAAACAAACCTGCCGTGCAGATCGTTGAGTTATACCCTCATTAAATGTCAGCAAATGCATCTGATTAACTCTTTTACTGCTCTTTCAAGCCCGACTGTTGATGGAAAATCAGCATCTTGGCCCGGGCGATACGGCAAACAGAACAAGGCAGTTCCTTCCTGTGGCACAGAATGTAATGGCCTGGAAAACCATATCAATGTGCAAGTAATTACTCCATCATACTTCCCACAGTAGTCATCTGCCCGGGGACCAGGCATGATTGTTAACCCAACAGGACTGATCTCAAACTAACACTCAGGGTCCCTAAAACAACTTTGGCACTGACACTAACGCACGGCCGTCAAAGTGGTCTCGACACGTAGGGCATCTATGAGGAGAAAAACAAACCGTGCATGCTGTGATTTCAGACATTTAGGGGTGGCTCTGCTTCTGCAGCCTTCCCATGTGTTTCTCCACTCTGGCTGCGTTCAGAAGAGAATACTAGCTCACTGCTTACTTATTTAACTAACTAACTATGTGCAACTGTGTATTATGCATTGCTGTAGCTAAAAAAAAGACAAGGTCATGGGTTCGATTCCCAGGGAGTGCATGAACTGATGTATACGGTGGCCGAGAGAGCTCAACGCGCTGCAACGTCAGAAAACACATGCAAATAGAAAAAGCACCAGCAAATCAAGAAAACATTTTCATCATTTTGACAGCAGATAGTGCAAATGCTCACAACACAAACAAATAAAGAAACACGCTGCAAATGCTCAAATTGTTTGCACTTTTTGGTTGTGTTGTGACAACCAAATACATTTTATTTGCAGCGCGTTTCTTTTTTGGTTGTTTGTGAGCATGTGCAGCGTGTGTGTTGTGTGTTTTCTTAATTTGTGTTTTTTCTATTTGAGAGCGTTTCTTTTTTTGGGTTGTGTTGTGAGCATTTGCAGCGTGTGTGTTGTCAAAATGACGAAAGTGTTTTCTTAATTTGCAGGTGTTTTCTGAAGTTGCAGCGCGTTGAGCTCTCTCGGCCACCGTAGGATGTACCTTGAGTGCAATGCAAGTCGCTTTGGAGAAAAGCATCTACAAAATGCATACATTCAAATGTAACGCAAACAGTATCCCAGCGTACAAGAAACATTCTGGCAAGGTTATCTCAAAGTTAAGAACAAATGTTCTTCCAGTAATGTTAATAGAGCATTTGTTCAGAGTTATCTGGTCTTTAATAGTATCTTAACATGAGCACAAAAGCGTTATTTATACATCATTCTTGGAATGTTTTGGTTCTGAAACTTTTAGTTGTACTGTAAATTAATTTAATGATTTTTTTTATATGTTACTATTTGTTTCAGAATTTTCAGAGAACATTCAACAACAACATTCCCATAAATGTTTGTATGTTCTTATAACCAAGACAAATTTTTTAAGACATTTTAAAAACTGGATGTTTTGAACATTTAGAAAACATTCAGAAAATATTGTCATAATTTAATGAAACATTAGCAAACATTTCTTAGAATACATTTTGAGTCTTTAATAATGTTCTAAAAACGATATTGCAAAAATGTTATCTATACATTATTCATTTTTTGTCTGAAACTTTTAGTTGGATGCTCATCTAACGTTTTTTTAAATGTACTACTTGTTTCAAAACATTCAGAGAACATTCAAAAATAATATTCATATAATGTTTACATGTTCCCTTAAAGTCCGTATAACCAAGTTATATGCTAAGAACACATTTGTCTAAGCTGGAGAGTTACCTGGTCTTTAATAATATTCTCAAAACATTATTTGTGCATCATTCATGGAACGATCATCTAAAGTATTTTAAATGTTTTTGTTTCAGAATGTTCAGAGAATATTCAAAAACAACATTTCCATAATGTTTGCAAAATTCTAAATTAATTCTAAATCTCATCCAAAAAAAATAAAATAAATATATATTACAAAAAAAAAATTTTTGGACATTTTGAACATGCAGAGAACATCCATGAGTAACATTTTCATAACTTAATTAAAACAGCCAAATATTCTTAGAACATATTTTTGTCAGCTGCTATCATTGTTGCCACATGATCTCATTATGATGCATGTTACAGATTACAGTTGACATAAATGGAAGGTCAAGTCAAGTGGAGTCAGTATTGCATTGATTGTTTACTGGACATTTAACAAGCCATGCATGCAGTTCACATATTACTGCTGAAATAGTACGAGTAGCACGATATTTCGAACACAGCCCACATTTTTGGTTCATCAGACAGAAACTCTTAAATTCTTTGTTTTTGTTCTCTACGTGTAAGAATGTGCGAGTTTTTCAAATGAGCGTTTAAGTCGTACCAGGTGAAGAAATATGATTGCGGGGAAAGCCGTTTTGAAAACACTCCATGTCTCTTTAACACTCAGTGACAATTGCTCCAAATTATCCATTTATTTTTGCACAGGCCTGGTGACAGTACATGTTTTCAGATATTGAACTCACAGCTGCGTCCAATTAATAACAACTTCATGTGCAACGCTGCAGCAGGCCATGGCCGAGGGAGGGGGGGGAGAGAGAGAGAGAGTGTGTGTGTGTGTGAGAGAGAGAGTGTGAGAGAGAGAGAGAGTGTGTGTGTGTGTGTGAGAGAGAGAGAGAGAGAGAGAGAGTGTGTGAGAGAGAGAGAGAGAGTGAGAGAGAGAGAGAGAGAGAGAGAGAGAGAGAGAGAGAGAGAGAGAGAGAGAGAGAGAGAGAGAGAGAGAGAGAGAGAGAGAGAGAGAGAGAGAGAGAGAGAGAGAGAGAGAGAGAGAGAGAGAGGAAAAAGCGCACATCTGTTGACATCAAAATTGTGGAACCTTGTATTCTTCTTTTTTTCAGTCATTGTGGTGTTTTACTACCACGAGTCCGAGGCCAACATCTGGGCCTGTTATTTTACGAAACATTTCCCACAGATCTTTCTGTTTTGTTTGTCAATTCACGGACGTTTAGCGCATGAATCCATAAGACATGAAAGCGAGAGCATTGTATGTGGTCTCGTGCTCTCTGCCTGACGCAGCTGCGTCTGTTCGATATCCATCTAAAATCAATATCTGTTGATGATTACGGCCGACACTATTTATTCTTCTTGGGCTGGGATGTGGCCTTTGGTCAGCAGATGTTCGGCTGTGATTTGCATTCCTGTTTTCTTCCCATTTACCAGCAGATGTGCAGATGTTCAGAAATATAGAAGTTGTGTTGGTGGGTCTGGCTGCGTTCGGAATAGCACACTACCATACTAGCCTCACTATTTGCATACTTAAGCCACACTTAACCGCAGGATGTCGTGCCAAACATTTGATGAAAAGAGGTTTATGCATTCTGAAATGCTAAAACAATGGCTCTAGTTTTCAAAAAGAAGACAAGTATTGTTGAAGAACAACACCTGGTTCCTCTGCTAGGACACCTGTGTGAACTTGACTTTATGGATCCACTAATAATCACCAAAACAGCAGCTGATTCAGAGCAGAAATGATAAGAAAAAGGCATAAACTTCTACATTTGCCAAGATGTGCAGTATAAAACCGCAGCACACTGCATAACACAATGCAATGCACTTGACTCGCTTGATCAAAACAGAAACAATATCAACCAATCTTATTCTTGCCTTAGTATTTAAAACATTAAAATACAAAACTGGTCAATAAAAATAGGTTAATATCTGAGATGATATCAAAATAAATTATATGTATATATATTAAAAAAATTATAAACACAGTATAAGGAGGTATAATATTCCCATTTCTAAAATATATTTTCAAAAAATATATACATATATTATATACAGTCTCTCATTTGCTGAGCATCTGCCCATAATGCAGGTGGCATGTGTTCGTGTAGTCCAAAGTTTAGAAAAGAATGAATTTATTAAACGAGCATGTTGATGCACTGCTTTAACTAGCTGAAATATTTAATAGAGCTCACTCATAATGGCAGTCATACTTAAAAAAATAGTATTTTTAAAGAAAGTGTCTCATAAAGAAATGCTTTACTGTGATCCCTCTGAGAGTCTGGGCCTGGATCACAACAAGCACACTTAAATCATCTGAACTTCTCTTCTGGACTTGGCATGATTGATAGAAGAAACATTCTCGGCAACAACAAAAAAAAAAGTAGAATTTGAAGTCATGAATATTGTTTTGTTTATAGTCTCAACCAATTAAACATGGGATAACACATATAACAAAACCAGAGCTACAGTCCTGACACATATGACAAGTGTATTGACTCTGGCCCTCTTCGGTCACTTTTGACCGAAAAATTTTATATTTAAAAATTAAAAAAATCGTAGCTTCATCAGAATGAGATGACACTTGGTGACTTTTGTCACATTAGCAATATGAACACACAAAAAAATCATGGACATGATTCGGATATGTTAAAGGGTCAAAACAAAAATAGTCACACTTGACTTCTTCGCGGTCAAAAATGACCGACATAGGAAATGAATGGGAAATACCAAAAAATGTGAAAACTCAGTGAATCTTTTGGTAGTACAAACTACAAATCAGCCACTGGTCAGAAAAAAAGCGTGCAGCAATCAAGGGGTGACTCTAGAATATCAGGAGTGCAAAATAGACACCAATCAATAAAAAAAGAAATGTCTAAAAAACACCGGGAATCCAAAAGCCTCTGTATATATCTATATAAGGTGCTAATACAAGAGGTTACGCAACATTACACAAGTTTTATTTTTTTAATGCTTCCAGATGGCCCAATTCTCACTTCAAAAAAATGGATTTTAAATGCATTCACTCTATTTTAATGTGAAATATTGCATTTATTAAAAAATAGTAAATAAATAAAGAGATAACAAATATATATTAATTATAATGGAGAAAATAGCTCATTAAAATTGTATAAATATTACATAGTATCATAAAATTCCCTCAAAATCATAAATTTTAATCAAAAAATATTATTGAACAAAAATATATTACATTGACTTTAAAAAAAAAAAAAAAAAAAAGTTACATTTCAAGGCTTCGGTCACTTTTGACCGCGAAGAAGGCAAGTGTGACTCCTAAACGAAGAGGGCCAGAGGGTTAAGTAAGATATTAATTACTCTCCATCATCCGTATTGCTGCTATGTATATACCCTGTACAACCTGCTTATATTATTATTTATTAAGTCTACAGCAGAGCTTCCCAAACTTCAGCCCCCCAAAAACATAGCAAAAGCTCCACGACCCCCCCCCCCTCCCAACCTCTTTGTTAGAAAATATATAGATTGATGGTATAAAGATAGATTTACATATATATTTGCATATATTTAATAAAGCAGATTGTCTCTGCACAAAATTATCAACATTTATTAACCAGTTTGTAAGAATTTTATGTGAACTATGATATACTATCAAATATTATTTTACTAACTTATTAATTTGAAGTTAAATTGTGCTTTGTTGGTATAATGTCTGATAAGATGTATCACATTTTAGAACAATTCGAATATTTTTATTATTTAAATATTTCGATTTAGCCTAGCTACGGCCCACCGTTTGGGAAGCACTGGTCTACAGTATAATGTCCTGCACATTGTATCATATATTTTATTATTTATGTTTTACTTCATTTTTTTTCATACCTATATTTATGTATATTCTCTTGTGTTTGTGTTACATATAATTGCACTGTCCATGGAGCGGACCTGACTTACATTTCACTGCTGGTTATATTCTGTATAATTGTGTATGTGACGAATACAAATCTTGAAATGATATCATATGAAAATATGAGTGTGTTCTGGCTGATGATGACTTCACCGTTATGACCCTTGTGTGCTGTGGGTGGTTGCCAGGGTGTTGCTAAGGTATTCAGCATGCTGTTATGCAGTTACTAGGGAGTTCTGAGAGTTTAACAACACAAGCTTGTTCATGTAAAACATGACAAGGAGTTATATGTGGTTGCCAGGGTGTTGCTGGAGTACTATAGCTGGTTGCCAGGGTGTTGCTATGGTATTCAGCATGCTGTTATGCAGTTACTAGGGAGTTCTGAGAGTTTAACAACACAAGCTTGTTCATGTAAAACATGACAAGGAGTTATATGCGGTTGCCAGGGTGTTGCTGGAGTACTATAGTTGGTTGCCAGGGTGTTTCTATGGTATTCAGAATGTTGCTATACAGTTGCTAGGGAGTTCTGAGGGGCTAAGACTGCAAGTTTGTTCATGCAAAACATGACAAGGAGTTATATGCGGTTGCCAGGGTGTTGCTAGAGTACTATAGTTGGTTGCCAGGGTGTTGCTATGGTATTCAGCATGCTGTTATGCGGTTACTAGGGAGTTCTTAAGACAAGCTTGTTCATGCAAAACATGACAAGGAGTTATATGTGGTTGCCAGGGTGTTGCTGGAGTACTATAGTTGGTTGCCAGGGTGTTGCTATGGTATTCAGCATGCTGTTATGCAGTTACTAGGGAGTTCTGAGAGTTTAACAACACAAGCTTGTTCATGTAAAACATGACAAGGAGTTATATGTGGTTGCCAGGGTGTTGCTGGAGTACTATAGTTGGTTGCCAGGGTGTTGCTATGGTATTCAGCATGTTGCTATACAGTTGCTAGGGAGTTCTGAGAGTTTAACAACACAAGCTTGTTCATGTAAAACACGACAAGGTGTCATGGTGGTTGCCATGGTTTTTCTATGCGGTTGCTAAGGTACTATGAGTGGTTGCCAAGGTGATGCTATGGTATTCAGAAGGTTGAAATGTGGTTGCTACGGAGTTCTGAGAGGCAACCAGTGCATTCGTGTTCATGCAAAACATGACAATGTGTTATGGGTGGTTGCCATGGCGTTGATATGCAGTTGTTAAGGTACTATGGGTGGTTGCCAGGTGTTGCTATGGTATTCAACATGTTGCGATGCGGTTGCTAGATAGTAATGCATTCTTATTCATGCAAATATGTGTTAGGGTTTGGTGGTTGCCAAGGTGTTGCTATGTGGTTGCTAGGCCACTGTGGGCAGTTGCCAGGATTTCTATACTGTTGCTTAGGCATCCAGAGTGTTTTGAATATGTTGCTAGGGAGTTCTGAGAGGCTACCAACATGCTTGTTCATGCAAATCATGACTAAATGTTGTGGGTGGTTGCCATAGTGTTGCTATGTGGTTGCTAGGGAACTGTGGATGAATGCCAAGGTTCTTCAGATGTTGCTATGTGGTTGCGATCTGCTACTGACAACATGTTATGTGTGGTTGTCATGGCGTTGTTGTTAGAGTACTGTGGGTGTTTGCCGATATGTTTCTATGTGATTTCTCAGGTGTTTGGAGTGATTTGTAGCATGTTGTCAAGTACAAAGAGTTTTCTCTTGATACGGATCGTGTCCCTCCTTCAATAAAAGTCTATGGGCTTTATAAAAACAAACCATTAAAGTCAATTGCTTAGAAACATTATTGGCACAATTCTTTGAACTAATCCTAAATATGAGTAATAGTAATTGGGATGCTTGACTGAACAAACACTATAAACCAAAATGCATAGACAAACACACAGACACACACACACACAGAGAGAGAGACACACTCACGCACGCACACGCACACACACACAGACACACACAGCTCATTTATCTCGCCAGTTGTTCAAAAGGCTCTCCCACACTTAATTGATATGACACACTAATCTGGCATTTGTTTTGTGGTTTTGCCCTATGAAGAAGTATGTTCACTTAACACACTATTATATGTGATGTGATGTGACAGTGGTTTGGAAGAGTGTCAACAGCAAGGGATGCAGGGCAGATAAAGCCGGTGCGTATGGCATAATGGTTTGTTATGACCTATACACTAACTTTCATATGGAGACGGGGCCAACATCTTTAAACAGAATGCATGAAATATGTCTGCGTTAACATGCCAACACGCGCAGCAACCAATGAAATTGCTCTATTTGAGACTATATATGCATGCAAATGTAATGCGATGGTACAAATACTTATAGAAACATCAGACGTCTTGTTTATTCACGAAGAATGCCAAGACATGTTCCAGTTTTGGCCCCATTGGCTTTCCATAGTCCATTACCTGAGTTGGACTTTAGCAGATGTGCTGTTGCCCTAAAGGAAAACACACACGCAACATGTATCTACAACAACAAACAAATTCGGGTGGGACCGTTTGCTAGGAAAAACTGAGACGTGTGTGGACATTGGCTCTCAGGCAATATTGCGCATAAACAAACCCAGAGGAAGAGAGCATCAGCCATAGTACACAAATAAACGTAAACTGCACAGCTGGGTGTCTCTGGCTTCACACCAGAATGAGAGGAGCAAAAATATTCCAACAGGCAGAGTTTTATTTCAAGAAGAAATGAAAAACTGAGTCCACTGTGTGTGTGACATTGCAGAGGCTCTCAGTGACAAATAAAAATATATTATATTCTTCTAAATTCATGTTGATATATAAATATTGAAATACTATAAAACAATTTAAATAAAAAATAGTAATAAAAATTATACACATAAACAAACCCAGATGCATATGTCAAAAGAGTTCAAAAAGAAAGTTAATCAACAGAGATAAGGGCCAGAGCACTTCATTCAGCAAAATCTCCATTTAATTTCATCCTGGATATGTCTTTGATAAACTATTTGAGGAATCTCAAAAGAGACATTTTTGTTTACTATATGAAAAACATATTGTCCATTTACACCAGAATGAGTCTCATTATCACAAAGCACACTGCTCAAAATAAAGTCATTCAGTTCAAATAGAGTGAAAAACTCTTTTGAGTGACATAGTGTGTGTGTGTCTCTCTCTCTCTCTGTGTGAGTGTGTGTGTGTGTGTGTCTCTCTCTCTCTCTGTGTGAGTGTGTGTGTGTGTGTGTCCTCTCTGTGTCTCTCTCTCTCTCTCGTGTGTGTGTGTGTGTGTGTGTGTGTGTGTGTGCGTGCGTGTTGATGGAAGAAGACCTCTTTATGCACCGGCCGTTAAACCGTGTGAGAAATGACAGCAGACGTGCACCTGCAGCCTCTTCAAAGTGCCACATCCTTACATCAACAGCATGACTGCTCTGTGTTACGTCAAGCTGTACATTTACAATGCAGGTGTCGAGCTCCGTCCGATTACACAGACCTGGATCTGCTGCCAAACAAACTAAATCCTCTGCTAGCCCTTCTGAGGAACCACTCGGCCCATTTTACACAATATTCCCCAAATACAGCGTCACTCTAACACTGTCTCTGAAGTCTGAAAAGTGATTGTGGATGAAAAACTGAAAATAAGTCAAATATGACCCAGTTATTTTCTGCCATCATGCCTTTTAAAAACATTTGCGTTAATGGATCCTTCTCACAGTTCCAGGGCTCTCAGAAGCAGAAGTCATCATAGTTGGGTAAACTTCTGCAACAAATATCATTTTTGCATTCCCATTTGATTAACTAGTCATTTATAGGGAATCTAACACAATGTAGTGTCATAAATGTACACGATTCATTAATGTATTCATATATAAACTTTTCTATATTTATTATGATAATAAGTGTGGAATCAAACAGTGTGTGAAAAGAATCCATTGAAATAAAACTGAAAAAATAAACTCAAAACTAAATAAAAATGAGAAAACCTTGGGAACTGACTGAAATAAAATAAGTTTAAATATAAGTAATACAATTATTTAAATTATATGAAATACAAATAAAGATAAATACTAAATATAAACAAATATATATACAGATACTTTCAATATATTTAAAATATATATTTCTATCTGAACTATGTTAAAATACTGTAAATATTTTAAAGGGATATAGTTCATTCAAAAATGAAAATAATAATAATTTACTAATTTCCACATTCCACAAAAGTAATGTTTTTCTCTTTTTTATTATTTTTTTATTAAAAACTAGCAACAAATTTAATAAAACCTAAACTAATATTAAAAATGTTTACAAAATATGAATAAATACTACAATAGTATACTGATTAATAATACTAAACACACAAATTGTATTTGTACTGTATGGAAATACTATAAAAAGTACTATAAAAATGGATAGTTCTCAACAAAATTACAAATTTCATCAAACTCATTGTACACGGTCCACAAAAGGATATTTTTTCCCCACGAAAAGAAAGTGAATATGGAGTGCAGTTGAGCTGCAAAATAAACCAGCAAAAAACGGACTTTTCAGACCATACTGAATTAAAATCGGGTCCGTTCCACACACAAGGCATCATAAGATGCATCACAGGTTATAGGAACTGTGTTCTGGTGTTTAGAGATTAAATGCATGCATCCCCACTCATCTGCATGGAAAAGAGCAGCGCGGTCATTCTCCATTTGTGCTCCACAGAAGAAAGAATAACAAACAACACGAGGCTAAGTGAATGCAGAAGCGAAAGCCACATCACACGCATTCAGCCTGGAGTATCACGACTTGTTACGCCAACAAAGGTCAGGAGAACTCACATAGGAGCCAAAACACACAGAGAGGGTGATGTAAACTAGAGGAACAGCGGTGTACCCCGCTGGATTCGCCTCTTCAACAGCTACCGGTTTCCATTTCCATTTAATAAATTCCTCGATAATGAATCCCACATGCGCTAATAAATGATTTGAGAATTGCTCACTGGCTGGAGCAGCTGGATCCGCTGGAATGCTCGTGTGGTTTACTAACAGTTCACCATCTTTGGCGTAACGCACATGTGACACCTATTACTGCGCAGCTCAGACTCTTTTATTGTGGTGGTGAAAGCCAAACCTTCACGGACCGGATTGTGTGCATGCACAATGCAGTGCGGCGGTTCAGTGCATCTCCATGCAGTTGTTTAGGGATCTGGGTGGTTGTTATTCTAGTTCCTCTTTCATTTGGAAGCATGTACTGCATGCATTTTGGCTAATTGCACTTGAGTGTTGATCTGTAGAGTTTGGTTGTCACTTTTATGTCCTGGTTTGTCATTGGCTATTGTTGATGGCAATGTTGTTCTCATTGGCTGCTTTATGTTTTAAAGTATGTTTGACTTCCTGTTTGAAAACAACGCTTGATGAAGTTCGACTGACCCAAACATTGCTTTAAAATATGATTTTGCAAGCTTAAAGGCAAGAAAACATAAAAATATAGTGTTCTAAATGTACATTTAAAAAATAAAAAAAAAGAAAAAAAAAAAAAATATATTCATCACAGAAAGATCCAGTGAAATAAAATAAGTTTATTTTATTTTATTTCAGTTAGCTGCCAAGGCAACATTTCTTATTTTTGTTTAGTTTAGTTTTTCCATCTAATATTTTTAAGTAATTTTTTGATGAAGTAAAATTACTAAAATAATACAAAGCTAAAAAAAATAAACTGAAACATTAAAAATTAATAAAACATGCATGATGAAGGCATGACCAAAATGTTGCATTAAAATTGCATTTGCAAGCATAAAGGTAAGAATTTGTTATAAATGTACATTAATTGTTTTAAAAATGAAAATATAAAAACTGTGCTATAACTGTAAAACTGCTATAGCAGTTGAATTTACTCAAGTGGTTGCCATCAATTTATTTTAGCTACATTTAAATTAACACATTTAGTTGAATAACTTAAAAAAAAAAATTAATTAAATGTAGCTAAAATAAATTGATTGCGACCACTTACCTTAATAATGTTTTCAGTGTAGATTTACCATGTTAATAACTATTGAAATGCATCATCACAGTCTGTGCACTGTAATAAAAAATAAATACAATAAATCAAATTACCTGTCGAGGCAACATTTCTAATTTAGTTTTTCATCTAATATTTTTAAGACGGTGTACTAAAATTACTAAAATAAAAAATAGAAACATTAAGAACTAATAAAACAATTTCAAACAAAGCCTGGTGCTGGTTGCATGACTAAAATTACAGTAAAAATTGTAATATTGCAAAATATTATTACAGTTTTAATAAATGTTTTCTATGTGAATATACTGTAAAGTATAATTTATTTCTGAGATCAAAGCTGAATTTTCAGCATCATTACTGCAGTCTTCAGTGCCACATGATCTTCAGAAATCATAATAATATGCTGATTTCAAGAAACATTTCTTATTATTACAGAAAACAGTTGTGCTGCTTCATATTTCTGTGCAAAGCGTGATCATTTTTTTATTTTTCAGGGTTTTTTGATGAATAGAAAGTATAAGAGAACAGCATTTATTTGAAATATAAATCTTTTGAAACTTTATAAACGTCTTTACTGTCACTTTTGATCAATTTAATGCATCCTTGCTGAATAAAAGTAGTAATTTCTTTCAAAAACTAAATATTTTTAACAGTAGTGTAGGATGTGCATTGCATGTGTCTCCTTTCGCTCACTCACAGATGAACAGGAAGTTACGCCGAGAGACGACGCCTCAGCCAATCACGTCACGGCAGCGCTGACTTCACGTCTTCACCATCTTCAAGCAAGCTTAGTTTGCTCACAGCTGAGGATTCAGATGAAAAGACTCTAGCGTTGCCATTTTACACACAAAGACAGTGCTGTTGGAGGAGCTTTACACGCTTCCAAAGACGCATTTCATGGAACAGTTAACAAGGTCAAAGCATCCCATCAACGAACACCGTACTAAACACAACAGCTCAGCTTCCCCGTTCACACACATTCACAGAAATCAACACGAGAGCGCAAACACTTCACTTTCTCGTGTTTCTCCTCGCCTGGAAGTGCTTCCATGTGTCCGAATACAAAGCAAAAGTCATGGAAGCTGTGAGTGAATCACGCTTTGCTTTCATACTGAAAGAAGTGGAATCATTAGAGAGGCAAACAAGAGCTTCTCGAGTGTCTGATGGGTTGTTTGTCTAAGGTTTTAATACTATTGCATGGATATGCCGGTCTGCCTTGAAAAATAAGCAACTCTGTAATTGGTTTCGAGTTCGCATGAAGTAAAACTCGAAGAAAAATACTGTCTGCATTCAAATAAGCAGAACGAAATTAAGAGGTAACGTTTTTATAGCAATGCTAGATACTTACATAAACTAAAAAAGCATGCACAAATAAATTATACAGTAAAACATCATGATAGCATTTAAATCATAAAAAATATATATTTTTTAATTATGTTTAATTCAGTGTGTTACTTGGTATTTATTTGGAATTATTTTGAAAATAGACAAATTTCTGGAAAAATTCACTCTGTTTTTTAAGTATTTAATCTATGCTGATTTCAAAATTATTTATTTGAAAATAAAATATTTAACCACATTTTAATTCAAATTCAAATTCAATAAATTCATAATTTGAATTAAATTCATTTCATTCAAAGCTGTAATGAAAATTCAATACAAAAGTCTAAAAGCAGGCTAAATATGTAATTTGACTAATCACGCTACAGATGTAAATAAAAAAGTCAATATATTTTATACTTTTAATTGAGAAAATTAAATTTAAAAATGATATATCAATAGATTAAATACTAATACATACACACACATATATATATATATATATATATGTTTTTTCACAACATAACCAACTGAAGGAAAAATATTACACAAAATATTTGTGGCATAAAATAAAAAAATGACATCAAAAATATAAATAATATTAAAATATGTTTGCAAAAATAGCAAGGAATAATGTAATATGTAAAAAAAATTTTTAAAAATAAACGGGAAAAACTGCAATACATTATTATATGATGCTATTGCCTATTTTCCTCTTTTCTTTTTCCCACCAAATTTGGATCACGTTGGTGGAGCGCAGGACCAGATGAACACAAAGAGACGGGGACGGGGGGGACAGTATCGGGGACACTGATGTAGAGAAGTTCATGTGTGAAAGGCCCCGCACCTGGACCGGCGACATAAAGAGCCACATTCATTCACTGATGCCAACACAAATGTCAGCGAACACAAAAGCCTATCGTTTCAATCAGAGCGCGTCTCATGTACATCATACAGAGCTCTCTTCACGCATAGATGACGTCACTGAGTGGATACAGATCCCAAAGAGCTGCAATCGATTCACTCAACACTGAAGCAGATCCGACAAAAAGAGGTTTCATTGAGTGGACACAGACGCTGCCAGATCACGAAAACGGTCTAATTGACACAAGAGAGTCGTGCCAGAACATTCACAGCGAACAGATTGGGGTTCATTAAAAACAAGAGAGAAAAGCATGACTTCAACACTATGAAGCTTTTCCTGATAAAAAAAGAAAAACGCTTAAACCAGTCTAAGGTGGTCTAAGGATATTAAGTCTGGTTTGGTCTAAGCCTAAACCACCTAAGACCAGCAAACCATGAACTAACTAACTAACCAAATATATATATATATACTTAAATAAAATAACATATATCTAGATAGATACACAGTTTTAACATAAACAAACTAATAAACGAACCCCTGCGTTCACAGACAAGGCTTAAGCCTAGTCCTAGACTAAAGGCCCGTACACACCGGGACGAATATCGGCGCGCGTTATTCGCCAGCGTTTTTCAACGCGTTTTTTGTGTTCACACCCAAGCGATTTTCGCTGACGATGAGCCGAGTGAACATGCAAATTCATTCCCTGACATTAGATGGCGCTTAATGTAAAACAGAAATACCCCGGTACACAAGGTGGCGCTGCGCAACTTTACGCTTCTGACACTCGCTTGTCACTCAGAAGAAGAGAGCAAGTATTTACGCGCTTGTCAAAATCATACAAAGAAAACATGTCATAAAGTTCTTTGTGTTCAGACACCAACGAGACCAGCAGCTCTACATTCATCTTGCCTTGCATCTTCTTTGTCTTCTTATTTCTTCCCGGCAGTGTAGACGCTACTTGGCGTATATCTTCTTCGTCGTTACGTATGTGTGCTCGGCAAGACTGTTTTGTGTTTGAGCGCCCCCAAGTTGTGTTTTACTGTAACTTCAGCTGCTCCAGACACGTGAGCAAAAGCGCCAATCTCATTGGTCGGATAGTTTTTGACGCGGCGCGTCAAACCAAAAAAACGAACCCGAGGCGTTTTTAAAAAAAATGACGCTTTTACGCGTGGCGTTTTTCGCGTCGGTGTGCACACTCACATTGGCGCCCTTTGTTTAGTCACGAGGCGTTAAACGTCGGCGAATATCGCGCGCGAAATTCGTCCCGGTGTGTACGGGCCTTTAAATGTAAATCTGAGCTGTCTCAACTGAAAGAAACTTGCACTGACTGATCTTAAAACATGTCAGTGCCTTTGTTTTGTCTTAAGATGCACCCAGTAATGCTTTTTTCTAAGCCATGTTTATAAAAACATACTTAAATGTCCTAATTAAACTGTGGCCTAATCCTGGTTTAAGCTAAACCCTGTCTATGAAACCGGGCCTTAATGTGATATTTGTCAGCTATACATAAATGAAACGGGTCAGATTTCTGCACTCAAAATGATAGCATTTTTTTTGACTATTTTACATTTGATTTTATTTAATCAAATTAATTCAAATAGTTTCGAATCAGCATCTCTGTTCATTGTGAAAACAAAAAAATTAGTTTATTAGTACTATTACATAAATCTGACCTGTTTCATTTATGTATGACTTAAAAATAGTATGCATCACATTATGTTTTTTTAGTTTATGTTGAAATGTTGTAATCCAAAAGCATGGAAATGTAATATGCAATTCAAATCCATAAATCTTAAATTTAGGCCTGAATATATTTGGAAAACGTAGTAGAAGATAATTTACCAAAGTAATATAAAAACGCTTGTGTGTTTGTCAACACTAAGTTAGCAAGACTTCAAATCCACGTCAAGACTCGGTTTAGTTAACGGTTTACATCTGCGAGTGCTGTGTTTGTTGTCTTAAAGCATTAGGACATCATGTCACACACGTTAGCTGGCCTCCTTCCGCTTCACGGCTGAGCGCCGGCGCTAGGTGTCTGTAACATGTCTTGATGTGGCCGTGGTTTCTTGTCCAATCAAAGCGTCGTGTCTGTCTTTGATGCGAGAGCGCAGTAATTAGCGCGTGTCGCAGGATTAGCCACTTCCGGAGGTCTTTGAGATTTATTAGTCATTGGGCCGCTCTCAGCTTTAAATGGACTTGTTAAATCAATTTCCTCTTAGTCTTCCATTGTGGCCCTGCTCATCGAATCACATTAGATTGTGCTACAGTTGACAGATCTGTGAATGAAGACTTTAGGAGGGAGGTGTGAATTATCCACACGAGGGGAAGTTTAGGCACTGAATGCGGTTTATCACGGTGTCTACTATAGAAGTGTGTGTTTGGAGAACAGGAGCTTCCATCCCTCGTAAATAGTCTTAATCAAAGAATAGGCCGACTGATATACCTGGAGAGAAAAATCCGCTAGCATTCACATTCATCTCAATTAAAACTGCTTGACTGACAAACCAAAGCCAGCAATGTCATGTGACTAATCACTCTAGAGATGTAAGACAATGAAGAATATATTATATTATGACACTTTTTTAATTTAGAAAATTAAAATAAAAAATGTAATGTGTTCATATATATAATATCATTACTATATAAAAGTAAAAATAATTCACAGAACCAAATTAAATAAAAAATACACATATTATAAGAGTTAATACATTTAATAATTAGATAAATTAATTAAATTAAACATAGGAATCTCATTTGGTTTTGTGAAAAAATGTTACTTGTATATATTAATATGTACACACACACACACTACTGTATATGTATGTGTGTGTGCGTGCATATACAGTATGTGTGTGCGTATGTATGTATATACAGTATGTGTATATATATTATAATTTTTTTTCATAAAGCCAAACTAACAAATATGTAATTCAAATTAACAAATATGTAATATATAAATGTATTTTACAAACTTGTAACTATGTGATATTATATTTATGATTATTATGCATAATACTATTAAATCATATAAAAATCAATAATATTAAATAACTTGTTTTTAATGGTCAATCGAGTTTTTTTTTTTTGGTTTTGCAAAATAGTGTAGTTACAAAATTAACTTAGCTGCCAAAACTTACTAGACAAATCCTGACCACCTGGCCCTACAGTAAATACATACTAAGCATTATAATACTTAGTGTTTATTAACATTTTCCCCTAACCAAAGTAACAAAAAAAAATATATATATATTTAAAAATTCAGCCAGATTCAGATTGTTTTTACATCTTTTCCAGAAAGCTTATCGTATCTTTTAAAAAAACATACGTAATATAATTTATTTTAATGTGAAATGTATATATATTTATTTTCCAGTACGGCTATTTGGTGGAGGTGAATATCTGTGCATAAAATGATTTATCCATAGACTCTAAAACAATAGAAAGCAGGAGAAACAGAAGCACAAAGCAGGTATCAGGCAAACACTGAGCGCTCATTCAGACTATCCAGACAAACAGGCCTTGTCGTTCTGAATCTCCGCAGTCAGCGTGCAGCTCGCACTGCCAAAGCACAAATGAGTCCAAACGCGCACCTGCAGCTCCAAACATCCAGCAATTACAGCAACATTTCGCCTAAAAGCCCGGAGAATAAACCACTCGGCGTGGCCTTTCAGAGCCTTTAACCTTTAGCAGTGAACATAAACTAATTACATTCCTCATGCGGCGGAAGCCTCGGCACGGCTGCGAATGGGAATCGCCATTGACGACTTAATTAGCGTTTACCGATGTGGAGCGTATAATTCCGCCAGACTTGTTCTCGTCAATGCCCTCTCATTATCTCAGTTCTCCGCTGAAGCACCCCGCTGAAAACGCCACTTGCTCGGATGGAGGCACATTCATATTCCTGAAAATGTCAGCTGGGAGCCCCTTCCTCCGGCCGACACAATGAGGCCCATTGTCGAGCGGCGCTTAGCCATCATTTCATCCCGTCAAAACAGCTTCTGTTTTAGCAGCGACGTGTTAATGGGCCCGCGGCTGGGTGTGAGAGCGTCCCGAGCCACACACATCAGATGGAGGTCAGAGGTTAACGCCGACTCTCGGATTCGGGTGGCTGGTATTTGCGCAACCTTTCCACCGAAACGGAAACCGGGGAGGGAAAATCAGCGGGGCTGATAATGTGATATAATTAGTCCGACAGTTTCTAGGTCAGAATCGTCGCTGGCCAACACCGAGCTGGAGAATGGGCGCAGATGGGCCACCTGGACCTCGACGGGGGTCACCGGGGCCCTGCAGGTGCACCGCGTGAGATGATGCCCTGCCAAGGCCTTCATTAAGGATTGCTGGGAAAATATGTGAGATTTTGGGCTATTTTGCTTCCTCTTCAAACTAGTGGAGAGAAAATATCCAAAATACACATTTAAGTGCAAGTTAAATCTGTAGATTTCAGTTATAATAAAGATTTTTAAAGGCTGTTTTCTCATTAAAAAAAACAGTAGCACTTCTATAAACCAAACTTTACATATTAGAATGTTTTTTTTATTTAGAAAATACATAAAAAAACAGTATCTCACAGAAGTGAGTACACCCCTCACATTTTTGTAAATATTTTATTATGTCTTTTCATGTGACAATACTGAAGAAATGACACTTTGCTACAATGTAAAGTAGTGAGTGTACAGCTTGTATAACAGTGTAAATTTGCTGTCCCCTCAAAATAACTCAACACACAGCCATTAATGTCTAAACCGCTGGCCACAAAAGTGAGTACACCCCTAAGTGAAAATGTCCAAATTGGGCCCAAAGTGTCAATATTATGTGTGGCCACCATTATTTTCCAGCACTGCCTTAACCCTCTTGGGCATGGAGTTCACCAGAGCTTCACAGGTTGCCACTGGAGTCCTCTTCCACTCCTCCATGACGACATCACGGAGCTGGTGGATGTTAGAGACCTTGCGCTCCTCCTTCCGTTTGAGGATGCCCCACATATTACCTTTACCCTCAGCTTCTTTAGCAAGGTAGTGGTCGTCTTGGAGGTGTGTTTGGGGTTCGTTATCATGTTGGAATACTGCCCTGCGGCCCAGTCTCTGAAGGGAGGGGATCATGCTCTGCTTCAGTATGTCACAGTACATGTTTGCATTCATGGTTCCCTCAATGAACTGTAGCTCCCCAGTGCCGGCAGCACTCATGCAGCCCCAGACCATGACACCTCCACCACCATGCTTGACTGTAGGCAAGACACACTTGTCTTTGTACTCCTCACCTGGTTGCCGCTACACACGCTTGACACCATCTGAACCAAATAAGTTTATCTTGGTCTCATCAGACCACAGGACATGGTTCCAGTAATCCATGTCCTTAGTCTGCTTGTCTTCAGCAAACTGTTTGCGGGCTTTCTTGTGCATCATCTTTAGAAGAGGCTTCCTTCTGGGACGACAGCCATGCAGACCAATTTGATGCAGTGTGCGGCGTATGGTCTGAGCACTGACAGGCTGACCCCCCACCCCTTCAACCTCTGCAGCAATGCTGGCAGCACTCATACGTCTATTTCCCAAACACAACCTCTGGATATGACGCTGAGCACGTGCACTCAACTTCTTTGGTCGACCATGGCGAGGCCTGTTCTGAGTGGAACCTGTCCTGTTAAACCGCTGTATGGTCTTGGCCACCGTGCTGCAGCTCAGTTTCAGGGTCTTGGCAATCTTCTTATAGCCTACGCCATCTTTATGTAGAGCAACAATTCTTATTTTCAGATCCTCAGAGAGTTCTTTGCCATGAGGTGCCATGTTGAACTTCCAGTGACCAGTATGAGAGAGTGAGAGCGATAACACCAAATTTAACACACCTGCTCCCCATTCACACCTGAGACCTTGTAACACTAACGAGTCACATGACACCGGGGAGAGAAAATGTGCTAATTGGGCCCATTACCATTGTCCACAATGAACAAAAAAATATCATACAAAACATTCATTCACGCTGTTTTATAACATTTTATTCTTGAAAATATTTTTTTATATATATATATATATGCTACACCTTTACAGGTCGTTTTCTCAAAATGGGGTTTTCCTCAGAAAAAAACTGTAGCACTAACACATTAAAATATTTATTATGAAATATGAATTTAATTTAATGTCTGTAGATTTCAATTAAATACAAAAAACAGTAGCACTTGCATATTATATTATTATTAGAATTTTAATTTATTTCTGTAGATTTAAATTACAATATATACATTTGAAGGCTGTTTTCTCAAAATGAGTTTTTCCTCAGAAAAAAACAGTAGCACTTACATACACCAAACTTAAATATTTTAATAAAATATTACATTACATTGTATTGTATTATATTATGTGATGATTTTTTTCTGGCTGTCAACAGTATTTTTTGTTTGATTGAGTGATAAAAATAGATATGCAAAATCCCCTTTGTCTCTAATACATCAACAAAATTAAATAAGAATTTTGAATCTGTCTTTATACAGTCTTCAGATTTATGTTCTGGAAATTTAAGCCAATTAATGCCTATTTAATTAAAAAGGGATAAGCATATTTGCATTTGTAATACAAAACAATTGCCTTGTGCTGTAATTAATCAACTGGTAAGAGTATGGTGACATCTATTCGTTCACCTGTGGTGTCTTGCTTTGAATGCACAATATAACCTCGGGATATGTTCTGAGGTCTTGTATCCATTTGTATGGAGACAAACCCTCAGAGAGAAGATAGTCAATAACAACACAAAACTCTCCCGTGCAGCATTAAGCAGCTATGACTGCATGTCAGTTATGTGTTATAACCCATAATTACAGAGCGATTAAACCGGGTTTGTGTTCAGACTTGTCCTGCTCTTTGAACTCTACTCATCTACACTCTAAACCCGCCGGCTTTGATCTGAGAAATACGGTTTCGGGGAGTGGAGGAATTAATCATATAAATGTCAGCATGTGTTTGGATCTGTAACGTGCGAGAATGAAAAATAGATGGCGATTCGTCAGGATAAAACTTAATGGCATCGAGGAAATTCCCACTTCCAAATGATTAAAATCCCTTGAGTTTGTGAACGCGTGTGATCGTCTAATCATTTTCAGAAAGTCAGTGAACTTGAGGCCTAAAGCGGTTTACAATCAGTCAAAACTATTTGGACTCCTCGTTAACAAAAGGTTGTTACTCAAGCCAGCAATCTTGGAAAAGCATTGTAAATACACAAGAACAAACATTGCTAATCATATTAACTAATTGTGAGATATACAGAAAACAAACAAAAAAACATGCATACGTTGAAGGAACTATGTATTCTAGGTAAACATTCATAAAACTAGGTATATTTGAGGATGCAAGCATCTTTTGATAAAGTATGATGGTGACACATTTAGCAGAGGCAAATAACTCTCGCATTTCTTGTAAAGATATGGTTTGCATTGCACTTTATGGATGTTGGTTCTACAGGCTATTAGTTCACTTCATATGAAATACAAACACCAAAAACTTTGTGACTAAATTAATTAAGTAAATGCTCAGACATTTATTCAAAATACAACTGTAAGCGAACAATACATTTCAGCATGATAACTATAGCATTTATTGTGTTATTTTAGTAGCATCGAGGTATAGTTTATTCATGTTTTGAATTAGTTTCTGTTTTTATATATTTTATGTTTTCATGAATTTTTATTTTAGTTAAACATTTTATTCATTTTAATTTTTTTTTTAATTTTTGTTCAGTTTTATTGTGTGTTTTTGTAATTGTTTATTATATATATATACAAATTATATATAAAATAGTTAATAGTTTTTAAAAATTATTTAGATTTGTATTTATTTTTATATAATTTTACTTTTTTTTTTTATTTTAATAAATCAAGTTAAATATTAAGTTAATTTAGCTCAAAATTAGAAATGTTGCTTTGGGAACTATTTTAAATAAAATAAGTTATATTTTAAATAACTAAAATGTAAATAAATAACTTATTTTTGTATTTAACGTATTTTTACGTTTTAGCTAATTATTAGATCTAGAACCATTGCTTTTCTTACCTTATGTAACACACTTCTTGTGGGGGGGGGAAAAGATTTGTTACTGCACTGGGATTTCCACAGTATTTGCTTTTACAATAAACACTTACAACTGCACCTTAATGCAAACCTGGCCAATTCTCCACCTAAACACAAATACTACTCTTGACCACAACGGTCAGCTTAAACACTACCACAGCATAAACTCTCCTAAATACCAACATAACAGAATATTAAACACAAATAAGTCTTAACTTCAGCATTCAGAGCAACATTTACTCTCCAGATCCAGTCCCATGCAAAGCATGCTGGGAAATCAAATCAGCAACGCAGTTTTGTTAGCCACGATCATGTAGTTCCAGCACAAATGCATTAAGAAACTCTTAAATAAATTGTACGCAATGCACAAATGTTGCATCAGCTCATTTGAATTCATTAAAACCTTTTTGTGGTGGACCTGTAGCTAACCTGAAACAGGACCTGGTGTTTATGTCCAAACCTGTTGCACAGACCGCAGGTCACGACCCTGGATCAATTTGTTTATTCACTTCTCGTTATTGTTCGGGTTCAATGGACTGCTGTGGAGTGACAGAGTTCACTGTAACGAACATTACATGAATATTTAAATGGCGTGTATTAGCTCGACAGCAGCAGGCACAATGATGGACTGGAAAAAAAAAAGAAAATACAATCATGGTGGACAAAAAAAACCCAAAACATAATCCTTCCTAATACCCACAGCCATTGTCTTTTACAATGGTAAATGAGTGAGTATGACGAGAACAATGGTGTCATATCTTCAGACAGTGATGGCAGAGGTCAAGTGGATATGGTTACCGTCTGTCCTCTGGGACAGGGAATGAGATCTGATATAGACCGGATGACTTTCAAAAACACAGTCCAGATAAAAGGCCACAGACAGCATTAGCTTGAGGAAATTATACTGCCCTGATAAAGGACCGTTTATTACGTTCATCCAGTGAATGCGCTTTCATGATATACGAGTCATTCATGATCTGCAGAATCTTTTGAAGTCATAAATGAATATGCTTGGGTTGGAATGAAACTTTTTCACATGCATGCACAGGGTCTCTGCCGGTTTTATGAAGGTACGTTTAAGACCAAGGAAAGACAATTTATGGAATAAATGGGAGGGAAAACAATATGTCAGTATATGCGCACTAAACTGCAAACAAATAGATTTTCTTACTCAGTATATTTGTCATGTTTTCCAGTGCAAATGTCTTAAATCAAGATACAATGTGAAACAAAATGACAAAAATATTATTTTCAGTGAAATTAATAAAATAGTCAATGAATAAAACAAGA
This sequence comes from Ptychobarbus kaznakovi, assembly GCA_027422405.1. Classification (NCBI taxonomy): domain Eukaryota; kingdom Metazoa; phylum Chordata; class Actinopteri; order Cypriniformes; family Cyprinidae; genus Ptychobarbus; species Ptychobarbus kaznakovi. The sequence goes on along the minus strand of CM049806.1, from coordinate 25,964,334 downwards.
ACAAATCATCCAAATCGGACAGTAAAATCAATTTAAATTCAAAAGGAAAACCAGTTTTCATTCCCCACTGGCAGATATTAGTTTTTTAAGCATAAACTCATTTAATCGCATTCCTTTTCTCAGAAAACAAGACTTCAACTATCTTCATTTTACATCTCAAGAAAAAAGTATCTTGATTTAAGGATGTTTAGATATCTGAATTGGAAAACAAGACAAAAAGGAAGATATTTATTTTTCAGCAATGCATGCCTAATTACTTTATGAATTAATGGCATGAGGTTATGATTTAAGACTTTCAGCTCCAGACTTTAATGCCTTAATTTGTCATTTTAATTGTAGAGGTGCAAATTAAGGCCTTTAAGACCTGCAGAATGGTGAAAACACTTTAACTTTATCTTGATCTTTTGAAATGTTGATTATTATTAAACTGATCGGAGTAATTCAATCAAACAGGATGAAATGTTTTGTGACACAACCAACTAACAGCACAAAACAAGCAAATCCAACACGCAATCCATTGCTACTTACTGGTGTTTGTGCCGTCGATTTCCCTCCAAAATGATGTCACTTCCTGAATGATGATGGCTTTGGTTCAAGGGAAATGACAAACCTATGAAATGATCATCAATTAGAACAATATTCACAAAATAAGTGCAATTTGAAACATTTAGTTTAGACCAGTGCTTCCCAAACCTGTCCTGGAGGACCCCTGCCCTGCACCTTTTGTATGTCTCCCTTATCTAACACACCTGATTCAACTCATCAGCTCGTTAGTAGAGACTGCAAAAACTGAATTAGGTGTGTCTGATTAGGGAGACATACAAAATGTGCAGGGCAGGGGGTCCTCCAGGACAGGTTTGGGAAGCACTGGTTTAGACAACTAAAAAAAAGCATAATTTCCTCGTATATTCTCTTTTTTATTGTAGAAGTCAATGGGACATGGGACATAAACAATAACACATAAATACACACACTGTAGATACACACTGTATGTTCTGGCCAATGTATATCCACATTAAAATCAATCATCCTTCAAACTTATGTAAATAACGGCTTATGCACTTGTGACGTCAATACATATGCATTTAAAACTTGCGGATTCATCTATGTCATTGGAAGCGGAAACTAAAGTGTGATATGTGTAAAGTTTTGCCTAAATTATTGCAGATGCAAATAACAAACTGTATCCTTTGACATTTAATGAGCGCCGCTGTCATGAGCAATGCAAAATAAACACCAGCGGCTTTCACCTCATTAAATTATATAATGGCCCTAAAATATTACCACAGGATTAAAAAAACTTTTATTGTATTTCTGATTTTATATCTTACAATTCTGACTTTTTTTCTCTGAATTCTGAGAATTATTCTCACAAGTGCAAACTTTTGTCACAGTTCATGCTTTATTTATTGCAATTCTGCAGTTTCACAATATGCATTTTTTTTGCTCATTTTTGAACAACTTACATTTTACCAATTAAAGCAATGTTCAACACAATTTTTAAGGATGTCAACCCGAGCCCACCCTTCACTTAAGAACAAGCTCCACTCTTCACCACAATGATAACCCTCAAAACACCAACATAACAGAAACTCTACTAAACCTCAACAAAACTCGATATTAAACAAACAAATGTCCTCCTGCACAAAATAACACTTCATTTTAACATTGACTCTCTGCGTCCAGTAAAGTTTCTCTATTGCCACTGACGGTTCCATGAAGGACTTTTACATTTATGCATTTAGCAGACGCTTTTATCCAAAGCAACTTACAGTGCATTCAGGCTATACATTTATTGTCAGTATGTGTGTTCCCTGGGAATTGAACCTACAACCTTTGCGCTGCTAACACAATGCTCTACCACTGAGCCACAGGAACACTTTCAAATGTTCTTCACATAGAAAACATGGTTCTTTTAAAATCTGATCACTAAAAGGCTCTCTGGGGAAGCAAAAAATAGTTATTCTATTGCATCACCTTTATTTTTAAGACATGTATAAGTGTGATTTCAGTGAATTTTTGGGTACATTTGTACATATTTTATACTTCATTCTTGTCATTTAGATGGCAGTCTTTTATAAACTAAATGCATATTAATTTAACTTCACTTATAGGGAAAAAGTTTTTGCATGCATAAAAATCCGCCAGATTCCTCCCCCGCAGCACATACGTCTTAAATAAACAGTTTACATCATGGAAATGATTCTTTAGGGTCATTTTCTGCGGTGGCTCATCAAACAGGAAGGGCTTACGCCCAGCCGATAATTACCAGCTAAAAGTACTTCCTCGGAAAAGACATCAGCGGTGTTTGATATTTCCTTTTACAGGCAGCCGCGGCTGAGGCTCACAGCTCTGTTCCCGTCTCGTGGGCTGGTGGAGCGAGGCCTACACAAACAGATCTTATCGCCACCGGCGCGCAGGCTTTGATCACGATGGAACACATTTATACTAACCAGCGAGTTTCAGCCATTTTATTGGTCTGGATCTCTACGACCCGGGCTGCTCTTCTGTAGGAAGTGTTGTAGAATGCTTGCGGTTACTCCAACCACAATAAAGACACTCAGTAAATATATGTGGCGTTAGCTAAATGTGACACGTGTAATGTTTGCTCCCTAAACTGCTTTTGTCTTCTATATGAGGATGTCTGAATGTTAGTGCAAAAAAACCAACACAACAAATGAATACAAAGAATCAAGGGTTTGTTCAAACTTCTGAGTATGAACAAAAGCAACTTTCTCATGATATTGACCTCACAACCATGAGCTTTTATGTTATATATAATATGTCTTTCAATGCAATATAAAGTGGATAAAAGCATCTGCCAAATGCATAAATCTAAATGCATTTAATATCTGCTAGCGCCCCTTGAGGCAATGCAAAGATTGCAGCATGCATTTGCATTGCATTATAAATTGCGACTATAAATGCACTCCGGAAAACACATGAAATCATGTTTGCATAGCAAGAATGCATTTGTATTAAAAACATTTCAAGCCTTACATATACATCTCTTTAAAGTAAAGTAGCAAAAACAGCCTGTGTTTTTCATGTTCCAATTATCATGCTGGAAAACTGAAATATGACTGGTTTTGATGCAAGAAACCTTGAGGAACAACATAAATTGAATTTATATAAAAAAATCCTATGCAATACTAATTTTGACAAACTTTTCTTCTTGTTGTGATTACTGTTGTGATTGTATATATATATATATATGCATATTTTTAACATAATTTTTGTTGATTTTTTAAAATATTTTAAAAGTCAGAAACTCTATGCTTATGCACAGACGGAGATATGAGAAAGGGAGAAGTGTTCAAAAACATTTTCAAAATATTACTGGTCTTGATGCAAGAAACCATAACGAATAGTATAAGTTTAATTCAAGGGGGAAATAAAATGTAAAAAAAGTGTTTAAATAAGCCTAAGCAATAGTTTCGACGCACAATGGCTGCACCTTCGCTGGTCATGTAGGCCCAGGCCGAGACCACGCTCGACGGGAGACTTCTCTCTATGAAACATGGCATCTCATAATCCCGTTTCGCTCATGGAGAGCAGTAAATTAAACTGTGGGATCAAGATGGGCGTTCATTCATTCAGCTTGTGTGGTAGGCGCTCTCTCTCTATAACGTTCTTTATATTGCCCATCATGAACGGCCGAGTGTGACTGGCAGGTGTGATAAGTCAGCGTACCAGGGGCATGTGAAACAGAGAATATAGTAGACTAACAGGAAAGCAGTCAGTCGACAGCTTGACAATAGCGTCCAGCCCTGGAGGACACCAAACCTGCGCTGAGCCCAAACAATGGGAGCCAAAAAACTCTCCCTTCAACCGGTGACAAGATACCGTAATGGGAAGGTAATCATCGAAGAAAAGCGCCATCAAATATTCAAAAGCTGCCGCTGCATGGGGTTGATTAAATATCGAGTCCTCTGTTCCGCTGTCATGACTTCTCGCTCTGGGCCTGCCGTCTCAGCCTGTTGTCAAGCTCGAAGGCATGCGAGACTTTCCCACCTCCCGCTTTGGCCCCTCGAAACAGTACTCGTCGAGAACCCGTTTTTAATGGACTTATCTAGCGGTGGCTAGCTGCCTCTGAGAATCAATGTGGGGTTTCTGTTCTTCACGTCTCAACGCCATCATATATGCAATACGTACTATATGCAAGTAAATAGTAAGTAAACAAATAAGAAGACTAATGTTAATATCCACTATGCATAGCGCCCCTTGTGGCAACTTTGGCAGTGTGATTTTTTTATTTTACTTTATTTAATTGTACACTTGATTACATATTTTACAGAAGACCATCATGAAAAAAAGAATATATAATTTTATAGTCAAGTGCAATTTTAGAAGTTATTGATATTTCCAAGTTCGATATTTCAACATTTAAATGCAATACATTCTATATGCAAGTAAGTATTAAGTAAACTCCTAGCAACATTGCAATTTTCTGTCGACAAATGACCATAGAAGAAAACTGATAAAATACCACCCCTTGTGGCAAATGTTGCAATGTGCATTTTTTTTTATATTTTGTTAAATATATTTTTCTTTATTTAGTTTATCAGGGAAATATACAGCTTAAAAGTTTTTTTTCCAAGTTATTTCTGTTTGAACAGTGTCATAAATGCAGTAAGTTCTATATGCCAGTAAACAGTATACATGCAGTTTTTTTTATTTTTCTCAAAAACTGACCATAGAAAAGACTAACGCTAATCTTTTATAGCACCCCTTGTGACAACTCTGGAAATGCCATGCAATTTACTAAATAATATTAAATATTCTGCACTTAAAAATAACAATTACATATTTTAGAGATAAGCATAACCAAAAATAAATAAATAGAATAGATTTTTTATATACGTTTGCTAATATTCAAATCTGGAAATGCAATGCAATTTACACATTTTGAGTGTGTGTGTGTGTGTGTGTGTGTGTGTGTGTGTGTGTGCGTGCGTGCGTGCGTGCGTGCGTGCGTGAACACAAAAAATTGGAAAGCTTTTTTAATGAAAATGTAAATGTAAAAGCACATGCAATTTTCCAACATACCAACTTTCTTCAATTCTTCAATTCTGTTGCAATGTGCATTTTCAAACATATTTTACTTTGCACTTCAAAATAACAATATTTAGCAAATTACATATTTTAGCGATAAGCATAACTAAACAAATACAAATGTACAATGCCTTTTCAAGATTAACTTCCACAAGTTTTCCAGGCCTGTCAAGTGCAATTTTAGAAGACCCTGATATTTCCAGGTTTGATATTTCCACATTAATTAAGTTTCTCATAAACAGCTAAAAATGTATGCAATATATGAATAAAATATTTAAGTACAGTAAATAGTAATAAACACCTAACCTAGCAACCCACACAAGTTTAGTTCAGCTATTTTTCTGCATAGTTACACACCTTTTAACACACAATCTTGGTTACTAACTATACACCCCCCATAGTAATATGCTAAACTCAATATTTTCTGAGTGAGCTCCGTCAGAGTCGAGAGCGTTTCATACGGTGAGCAGTAACACACAGACGGCCCACATCCTTGATTAAACCCAATGTTTTTGGCCGCAAAGAAAAACCACAATGCAGGTGCCCGCCACGCTTTATTAAGCTCAAATAGTTTCCAGACCTGCGGACAATTAGTTATCTGAAAATAGTCCGTTCTGTAGTAATATCACAAATGTGTTACAGGTTGAAAAAACATCAGAAAGGTTCAAACTCCAGTTCATTTAGAATGACGCATTTATGATCGGTTAGGATAAGTTTTTACATGTGTTGCATGCTATTTTTCTTACCTGCAAACTTCACTGCCACTGAGCCAAAATGAGCTGCAAATTATGAAACATGGAAGATATCTTTATTCAGGGTTCCCACACGTCTTGACCTTTCAGGCCTTCTTGTTTTATATATAGTCTTTCGGTGTTTTTTTATTCAGCTCTCTTGCCACAGACATCTAGCTGATTAAATAAAGCATAACTAAAAATATGCATATTCTTTATAGATTTAAACAAAACTTTTTAGAAAATATATGCATATTCTTTATATAATTTTGTATAAGATTTTATTGAAGTTGAAAGACTAATGCTAATATGTGATGCAATAATAATAATAATAACTAATCAAGCAATTTTTTATATTTTATTTTGCATTTAAAAGTGCAATATTTAGCTGAATAAGTAAACCATAACTAAAACATATGCATATTCTTTCTAGAAATATGTATATTTATTTTTTAAAGCTTTTTTTGAAGTTAGAAGAAGATTAATGCTAATAATAATAACAATAATAAGAAAATAATTTTAATAACTAATGCTAATATTCACTATAACAAATTAATGGAAATGCAATGGGTATATATATATATATATATTTTTTTTTTTACATAAATAAAGCATATCCAAAAATGCATATTCTTTTTAGTACATTTTTAGAGATTATATTTAATATTTATATTTAAGATTATATTTAGAAAATTAATGCTAATATCTAATTCTGATATATAATAATAATAATAATAATAATGATTATTTATTATTATATCCAGTACAGCAATATTTTTTTAATATTTTATTTTGCACTTAAAAAGAGCAATAAATAGCTGATTAAATATGTTAGAGATTAGCATAACTGAAACGTATTAATTTCAATGACTTTTTAAGATTACGTTTGATTTATATTTCTACAAGTTTTCCGGGCCTGTCAAACACAATTGTAAAAGTTCCTGATATTTCCAGGTTTGTTACCTTTAAACGTGTATTTATTTATTTTAGTTTCTCAGACAAATGGACAGCTAAAACGTTTTTTTGGTGAAAATATACATCCATAATTCTATTTGTAAACACTTTGAGCATTGCATATTTGACAAGAGTCCCGTTTCTCAGGAGTGACGTTTGAACAAACAAAGCTGCTGGATAAATGCATGTTCACTGTCCAGGCTGTGCTATCAGCACAACTGCTTTGTTAACAGGATGTTTATATATCTTTCATTTGCGAGCAGAAATCCAACCCAGCTCGGAGGTTAATTGAGCGGTGAACATGGTTGTTCTCACAGCGCAAGACGTGTTGGGACGTCGAGGTCAGCGGGTCACGCTGACACATTGTCCACCCCCAGTGTGAACATAAACATTTTAGAAAGCCTTTTGACCAAATGAACGGCTCTTATGAAAGCAGCGAGCGCAGACAAAGACGTGTCTGTTTGGCCGGGAGGTCTCGGGAGGAATTCGCTGGACTTTAGCATGTGAGATGTTTGCCTCTGACACAGGATGCTTGTGAAATCATTTTTGGATTGACTCTCAACAGAAGCTGTTGCAACTGTTCGGCCAAAGCCTTCTGTCAGTGTTTTACAGGCTGACTAACAGTTCACTTATCTCATGGAAAAGAGTCGGATTCAGCAATAGCTCAGGCGTTTAAGTGCTTCGTGAAATCTAAACTGACCTCAGTTACTTTCTTAATGCACGTTCCTGGTCTTGTTGTGATGATATTTCAGTGCAAAGACAAAAAAGTCTTATATAATCATTTCGGCTCATGCTTTATTTTATTTTTCAAATATTTCATCCATCTGATCACGATCAAGTCCCCATTGAACAAACTAAATTAATTTCTTAATCAGAATTGCAACAAAATATAGAAGAAAAATAGGTTGTGAATGCCAATTTTACATTGACATTAAGAGTAAGAAAAATTCTGACATTATTTACTTTACTTGTGTTGTTTCAAACCTGCATGAATAATTATGGATAAATGCATAAATAACCTTTATTCAGGGTTCACACACACTTTTTGACAACTTATGTTGTTGGTGTGATTAGGTAAGAAGTGTGTGTGTGTGTGTGTGTGTGTGTGTGTGTGTGTGTGTGTGTGTGTGTGTGTGTGTGTGTGTGTGTGTGTGTGTGTGTGTGTGTGTGTGTGTGTGTGTGTGTGTGTGTGTGTGTGTGTGTGTGTGTGTGTGTGTGTGTGTGTGTGTGTGGTTTATGAGGACACACATTTGTATAATGACATGGGTATGACAGGTATTACAAAGAGAATGTGATTCATGAGGACATTTTCAGTGTCCCCATAATTCAAAAGGCTCGTAAATCATACAGAATGAGTTTTTTTGAGAAAGTAAAAATGCACAAAGTTTCCTGTGAGGGCTAAGTTTAGGTGTAGGGCAATAGAAAATACGGTTTGTACAGTATAAAAACCATTACGCCTATAGAGAGTCCCCATTAACCATAAAAAACAATGTGTGTGTGTGTGTGTGTGTGTGTGTGTGTGTGTGTGTGTGTGTGTGTGTGTGTGTGTGTGTGTGTGTGTGTGTGTGTGTGTGTGTGTGTGTGTGTGTGTGTGTGTGTGTGTGTGTGTGTGTGTGTGTGTGTGTGTGTGTGTGTGTGTGTGTGTGTGTGTGTGTGTGTGTGTGTGTGTGTGTGTGTGTGTGTGATTACACAAAGCTTCAAGAAAAAAAAGCATATTCTTTATAGTATAACTGTCAAAATACATTTTTAGATTTTATTCAAGTCAAAAATTCTAGTATACTAAGAATGAGAAATAAGAATGGAAATGCATTGTCACTAAAAATATGTATACCTTATTTTCCATTGCATTAAAACATTAAGCAAATCACTTTATTAGTTTGGATCCACCCACAGTTATGTGTCTGACCAGCGTGACTCACAGCAAACACTCGAGTGACTGTTACTATAGTAAACACACACTCACCTGTCTGAATCACTGTAATTAACAGCTTCGCCTTATTTCAGCTTGAGTTCTGAACGGTTTGTGCCGCATCTCATGCTGCAGCGCTCCGGCAGGGAAAACCTGGTTTGGCTAGATGCTATTTGTGAAAAATTGAGTTTTTGGAAAAACAAGGTAAATAGGAAACGCTTCAAACTACAGTAAGACTCACAAAGTGACATCATAAGTCACTTAAAATGAAGTTTTAAACTAGCTCTTGACAGAGGAGAAGAGAAAATAATGGCATGTTTTGTCTTTTACGCAATTTAAGAGGGTGAAAAGTGATGATTTAGCAAAAGAGTAAAACAAAATAATACCTTTTTCATAATTATATTAAATTATTAATACATAAAATAAAAAAGTCTGATGTATTTTATCGTGTCTGATATATTTATAATTCATAAAACCATTAAATCATTTTTACAATATAAAAATTATAAATGGTTTATTTACAGAACAGAATGTCAAATATAGATTTTTCTTAAATTAATATGGCAGATTTGGCAAAAAAAAAAGTTGTACTGGAAAACAAGACAAAAAATTATTATTATTTTTTTGCGGTGTAAGGCTCTTTTGATTGAAACCACCTAACAACAACCCTAAAATACCATAGCAACCACATAGCAACATGTCATACACCCCTCAGAACACCTTAGCAACCAACCATAACACCCAAGAAATTCCCTAGCAACCAGATTATATTACATTTACATTAATTAAAAATACTCATAATCAGACTACAGTTAATTTGTATTGACATGATTACATATTATTCACACAATAGCAATAAATTATTCATAATTTCCATATAATTCCACATAACTTCAATAACAGAATCCACGTATCAACATCCTTCACAAAGTCCAGTTTGGGGAATCTTGACGTAATGTAATTTTAAACTTCATGTTATTAATAACAATGAATGCAATATATTTTCTCTCTTTGTATTTTTATATCAATATGGTACACGATTATTCTATTTAAAGCAATGTGCTTTAAAATTGTGTGATGTAATGATTAGGCTTATGTTACTAACAACATTTTTTTTCTAGTTTTAAAAATGTTTAAAAATATTTAGATAAAACAAGATACAAATACTGTGTAAGAAATCATTTTTGGCAGAATAGATGCCCCTTTGACTGAAAAACCACAAAGCATCATCCTTCACAAAGTCCAGTTTGGGGAATACTGATGTAATGTTTAATGTACTTCATGTTGTGAATAACAACAAATATAATATATTTTCTCTCTTTGTATTTCTATATCTATACGAAAATTATCATATTTAAATCAATGTTATCAAAAGAAATCTAAAAGTAAGTCAAACATGTGTAATGGAATGGATTACATTACTAACTACAAGATTTGTCACATAACTTGTTCTAAGTTATTAATTTCTAAGTAATCTACCCAGATCTGTAGATTAACATGGTACAAGATTATCCTATTTAAAGCAATGTGATAAACCAGTTAGCTCAAAAGTAATCTAAAAGTAGTCAGATTATATTACCTAAATCGTGTAATGTAATGGATTACATTACTAACTACAAGTTTTGTCATGTAATTAGTAATCAGAAACAGATTACAATCGTTAAGTAATCTACCCAGCGAGGTTTGCCTGTATGTTCTCAGTAACCAAGATTCGCTGCGTCTAAACCCTAAACACACTGCAAGATGTCCTGCTATCGTAGACGAAAGATTGGCATCGTGAAACAATCGTGGTGATTTCTGGGATCGTGGCTCCTAATCGGTGGTCCTGTTCAAAGACGGCCGTTGTCACGGTCTTGCGACCAAAGATAGCCTACGATACAGCGTGATCATGTGTTTGCTGCTACGATCCACGTTTACTGACTAACTATTACAAATGCGACATGGTGCTAAAACATAAAACTGCTTACCTCACGCTCTTATCCCTTCCTCCTTCCCCGCTTCCGCTTTTTCAGCGTGCTCTTTTTGTTCACCACTAGCGCATGGCGTATCATCCTGAAGTATCGATATATCGATATCAAAAGTATCGATACTCAAATAACAAATATGGATACTAAGCTGTGTTTTATATACCAGCTATTGTTTATTTAACAAAAAAAGAATGCGTACAATGTGCATTGAATTAATAAATAACCTGTTAAAGAATAATTGTGTAGGATAGAACTATTTTCCTGCTCATCTGAACACATGCAAATGTTGAGAGACAGATTCAATCAATCACAGAGAGCGTTCACTTCTGACAGTGCATTTCATAAGAAAGCATTGATGTTTTGGGGACAGAATCAAAGGACAGAAAAAATATGTATGTTTGAGTTATTCACAATAAACAAATTTAAATTTTAGCCTACATTGTTTGTGCAATTACATTTATTTGAATTGAATGTTAAAAGTTTATATTTATCATGTTCTATTAATAATTGTAATAATAATTAGTTGCATTTATATAGCGCTTTTCTAGGCACTCAAAGCACTTTACATAGTAGGGGGGGGGGGGGGTCTCCTCATCCACCACCAGTGTGCAGCATCCACCTGGATGATGCGACGGCAGCCATAGTGCACCAGAACGCCCCCACACACCAGCTTACAGGTGGAGAGGAGACAGAGTGATGAAGCCAATCAGTGTATGGGGATGATTAGGAGGCCATGATGGTCAGAGGCCAATGGGGAAATTAGGCCAGGATGCCGGGGTTACACCTCTACTCTTTTTTGAAGGACATCCTGGGATTTTTAATGACCACAGAGAGTCAGGACCTCGGTTTAACGTCTCATCCGAAAGATGGGGACATTATTCTGTAATGTTAATATAAATTATAGACTGTCATGATAAAAAGGTTGTATTTTATGCATGAAACAGCCTGTCACTGGCAGTCCCTTATGAAAATGACTTTACTAAAGCGACCGTATTCAACTATTTGTTGATTTCATGGTTACCACTACAGTGAACATATTTTAACCACGTGTAAACAAAAATATAACCTATTAAGTTACAATTAAGGCATATTGAATGTTAAAATGTGTTTCAAATATAAAGCTAAGTGAGTATTATTACCCATTTTACTCTTAGTAATTTAATAATTTCATAAATTTCATAATTTTAAAGTTCAGTTTAGAAATATCGTATCGGTATCGATATCGATGATACTGGCCTTTAAAAGTAGGCAGCGGCTATTTACACAAAGTGCAAACAGCATATTTTCTTAGCGATAGATAATATTAGATAATATAGCAATGGATGCTATTTACACTATGTTAAAATAGCAAAGATCTACTTATTGCAAATAGTGGCAATTATCTGTACCTCAGTATTGTAGTACATTATAAAAAAGTATTCAATAATGACGTATTGAGTGTAAATTATAGTTTTAATTCAAATTAATAAATGGATGCCACCCTATTGGGACAATAAAGCCCTCCCTACACCTACCCTAACCCTACCCCGATACCCGAGATTTGAAAAGGGAGAAAAACAGTTCGGCAGGCAGGTTCAAACTCGGGTCGATCGCGTCAAAAAGCATGTGCCTTACCATATACGCCATTGAAACTGATGTTAAATTAGCTTTTTTTTCAGTGTTAAGGCCCGTACACACCGGGACGAATATCGGCGCGCGTTATTCGCCAGCGTTTTTCAACGCATTTTTTGTGTTCACACCCAAGCGATTTTCGCTGACGATGAGCCGAGTGAACATGCAAATTCATTCCCTGACATTAGATGGCGCTTAATGTAAAACAGAAATACCCCGGTACACAAGGTGGCGCTGCGCAACTTTACGCTTCTGACACTCGCTTGTCACTCAGAAGAAGAGAGCAAGTATTTACGCGCTTGTCAAAATCATACAAAGAAAACATGGATATTCAGACACCAACGAGACCAGCAGCTCTACATTATTGTTCTTTGAACCCGGCAGTGTAGACGCTACTTGGCGTATATCTTCTTCGTCGTTACGTATGTGTGCTCGGCAAGACTGTTTTGTGTTTGAGCGCCCCCAAGTTGTGTTTTACTGTAACTTCAGCAGCTCCAGACACGTGAGCAAAAGCGCCAATCTCATTGGTCGGATAGTTTTTGACGCGGCGCGTCAAACCAAAAAAAAAACCGAGGCGTTTTTTAAAAATTACACTTTTACGCGTGGCGTTTTTCGCGTCGGTGTGCACACTCACATTGGCGCCCTTTGTTTAGTCACGAGGCGTTAAACGTCGGCGAATATCGCGCGCAAAATTCGTCCCGGTGTGTACGGGCCTTTAGACAATCCCAATCACACGTTGGTGGGTGGCGTTAGTGTAAATAACCTCTGCCAACGAGGCGGGCCTATTTTGCACGTAGTGTAAATAGACACTCTGTTAAAGGCATCGGTATCGTATCGTGATAAGTGGTATCGCCCATCCCTAGCACATGCTGATGACGTTTTATTATTTTATAGTTACGTGCGTCGTAGCATACGAGTCAAATGGTGTCGTCATCGTACAGTCTACACACACGTCGTAGCCAAGTTTATTATATCCATGTCACACAGTGTGACATGCAGAGGTCTTATAGGATTGCTAAAATCGTGCAGTGTGTTTCGGGCTTTACAGCACAACAACAGTCCAGTCAGCGCAGGCCAAACATGAGTACGGCAGGGACATGTGGGGACAGACTCGACTTCCTCGCACACGCTGACTTTATTAAAGGCGTTTCACCACGGCACGCTGCAGTTCCCTTATTGTGATGCAGCAGCCTACATTAGCCGGGCTTTCATGTGGCCGCGCGTGTTTAGCATATGACCGTACGGACCCAAACGCTGCACCCACTCGGCACGGCGGCTGATCAGTCACTGCACTATTTCTGAAACTCAGATTAAAGGTTTCTGTTTGCCTTTGGTTACTTCCAAGTTATTATAGGCCGACTATGACCTTGGTATATTCTAAATTAAAAAGGTTATGTCATGCGCTGACTGTAAAGACATATAATCTTCTCCTTCTTTGCTCTTGCTCTTTGTTTTTCTCTCTCCAGTTAATCACATCCATATAATTGACGAGGCTGCAGTCAGAGGAAAAAGTGAATCAAACGCCGAGCGCCATCGACTCAATTACACGTATCTCACGATCTCTAGCATCTTTAGTAGTAGTTGTGACAGTAGTAAGTGCTGTTGGGAGTGGACTTCAATACAACGATCATTTTAAAGGCCTGTTCAAAAGAACTCCAAGGCAGATTCTTGTTCAGGTTTTAAAGACGTTTTACGATTTCTTTAGGTGCTTTACTGGAAAATAAGGCAAGAATACCATGGAAGAAAATCATTTTAGCTGTGCAAAGGCCCTTTTGACTGAGAAACCATGTAGCAATCACCCAAAGTATCCTATAGGAACATCATAGCAATGCCATGGCTGTTTTAACAAGCATTTCTGTCCAAAACTCTTGATAGTGCTAATGTTTGTCTGGGTAGTTGATGTTTAATCATTGTTTTCATGTTATTAATGTTGAAGTAAATGAAGCTTTCAACTTAAATCAGTGGAAAAATGTATCAGTGTGACCAGATGGGAACGGGCCTTTAACTGTGCAACCAGCAATCACAGTAAACATTATATATATATATATATATATATATATATATATATACACTATTCACAATAGTCACATGAGTCGTCCAGATATTGTTTACGTCGCATTATCTGGAGAGACTTTAGTCGCAGAACAACAACGAATGCCTCAAATCAGAAATAAATACACACATACACTTCAGTACAAAACAAATATAACTACATTGTAAAGATTCCCTTGAATTAAATAGTTTTCCTAAGTTTACTGAAACAAACAAAAAAACTATTATAAAGCTAAATATGAATATACATTAATAAAAATAATACAAATGACAAAAATCACATATAATTATTAAAACTTACACTAAAATTTAAACAAAAAATAGAAAATAATAGTTAATTCAAAATATTAATAAATACTAAAATAACACCACTGTGTATTTTTGTGTGTACAGTAAATTCACAGTTAACATACTGCTGTCACATCTGTCAGTTTATTAAATGCCACTCCAAGTAATTATGCAAACAAGTATAAACAAAAAAAGTTAAAATAATATCAAATATTATTAATTCATACTATTGTCGTCACTGCTATTTATTGAGATACAATTGTAGTTTTTACAAACATTTGAATTTGAATAGTATATATATATATATATTCTGTTTTCATTTAATTTTTTCAGTAAACATTTTATTTTTCTGATATAATTTTTTTATGAATACATATTTGAATGATTTTTTTTATTTCAGTTTTGGTTTTATTTAAAAAAAAAACAGATAATTTTTTCAGTTAACATTTATTTTAAGTAACTAAATGATTTGTTTGTTTTTAGTTTTAGTTAACTATAACCCTGATTGTCATCCAATGCATTGACATGCAGACATTTCCGTACAATACAACTCAACTGTGTCCAACTTTCAAAGCATCTCAAACAGGTTTGTAACTCAATGAGTGTGAGCAAATGATGACAGAATATACATATTTTGGCAAACTGTCCATAAATACTTGAGGCCACCTTATAATGAAATATTAGCCATCAACCCGAAAACCATCTGTACGGCCGTATTCTTCCACTCCTTTAGTAAGATCAATGACTTTTCTGTTCCCCCGAGACCGTAGAGCTAATTTAGATCTACACTAATGACCAGCCGCTCCGCACAATCTGTTTAGACGTTTGGACAAGCAGAATAAATCCATTGTGTGTGTTTAAAGAAACACTTCTCAATCCAGCACGACATTCTCAGCGTCTGGAATGAAATGACCCTCATGCCTGTTGATTGGATTTGTTCAGCTGTGATAGAAATCCTTTCAGTTGAATAAATCTGCTTATTTTAAACCCCCTAAACCATTCACTTCTGAAAAACCACCAGAACAATAGTTCACTTTTACCGTTGCTATGTAAGAATGATGAAAGTCTGTTTTGCTTTGCAGCAAGGAAAATAAGTGGACCGCAAAACAGAACCACGCACGAAGCAAGCAGCATGCATATCATCTCTTTCAGATGCATTCTCGTGCAAGCAAAGCAAATTAAAAATAACAGGATTAACTGTCTTTTCTTTGCCCGCCGCAAGCACAAAGATCCGTTTCTGAATTCCTGCTCAGGCTTGAGGTAAACATTTGTAAACACAGCTAATCAATTTCATGGAGAGGATATGACAATGATCTCCAGCTGTGTCTGCAGGGTGTCCAACTGTGCAGTTACAAGACCTCGCTCTCAAAGTTCCCGATGTCACATTAAATGCATAATCATTCATTTCACAGAGCGGCCCAAAGTTTTTTCCTCCAGTTCTGCCCCTTAAACTCGCCGTCAAACTTTAAGAAGTGACAAGTATCATGGACAAGCTCAGCGTTCAAGTCTATCATCCATTATGCAATACCGTAGTGACTGTAAGAAACACTAAATACTTAACAGGCCGCTCTAATTGTGCTGCGCGCTGTTCTCTTGGGGCAGATGTAATTAAATGAGCTAAGTTAGAGCTAGTAAAACAGTAGGCCCAGATGGAAGCTCCATAACTCACTCAAGTGCACCATTAAAACGTCGCAGAAACAAGAAACTTAAAGCATTTAGAATTATTACGACTTCCTTAGGAAAGGAAATGACGATTAATAGACTCTTGAAGAGCTTGAGTCAGAGCTTAAACGACAACACCCTGACATCGGGCAAAAAACAGTAACGTAAGACAGCTTGTGAAATATAATACGTATTCTGACACAGGATGCATGCGAGTTTACACACCTAGATGATGCTTTAAAAGTCATTGCGTAAGTCAAGGCCGAATAATGCAAGGATCACCCGTATGTGTGCGCGCGAACCCAAACGCTTCAAACTATTCCAGGTTATTACATTTCAGTTGCATTCACGCTGTCAGGACAAATCCAATTATTTGTGAATACGGTTGGAATCTGAACTAAATTTCGACTTGAACTTCTACTAAGATATTTAGGACGTTTTCAACAAAAAATGTCTGATGTGTTTACATTTTACATGGCGTGAGAAAAGTGACACGTGGCAAAAAAATCAGACCCGATCAGCGACTGCATTAAAATAATTCATTGGTTTGAGTAGGGCACACTTAAATGAAACAAAATAATTCAAATGACCTTTTATGAGTATTTAGAATTTCTTTTTCGAGTTCACAAAAAAGTCATATGAACTGTTTCATTGTTTTGAGCTTAATCAAATTGTTTCTTTTAATTTAACTGGGCTTTGTTTTTCCTATTGTTTTAGGTAATGACTTGAAAATAAATAGTTTGCCCAATGGCGTGCAGGCATTGTACATCATCGACCAAATGAAACAAAAAATCAAACAAATGCCAGCAATTTCTTACTACACTCTTTTCTCAGCCACAAAGAACGAACAAATATAATCATCTAGCAAACACACATTGCAAAAAATGATTTTATTGTCTGGATATTAATTGATTTTCTTGTATTTTCTTTTGTCTTGTTTTTCAGTAAATATCTAAACATCCTTAAATCTAGATACAAGTGAAATAACATAAGATATGAAGTCTAGTTTTCAGAAAAATCTCGACATTCAGTGAGTTTAAGTGTAAAATCTGCCAGTGGGGGTCAAAAAATAAACTTAATTCAAAAGGAAAGCAAGTTATTTTTCTGATTCCAATATTCATTTTGATACATTTTTCAGAAAACAAGATTTTTGTTGTTGTTGTTGTTTAGATATTTGTGCTGTAAAACAAGACAAAAATACTAATAAAAAGTGTATAGCCTCTAAATAAATTTAGGGCAGTCGTGGCCTAATGGATAGAGCGTTGGACTTGTAACCTGAGGTTGTGGGTTCGAATCTCGGGTCCGGCAGGAATGAGGTGAGACTCTTGAGCAAGGCACCGAACCCCCAACTGCTCCCCACGGCTCCGGGTGTGTGTTCGCAGTGTGTGTATTCACTACTGTGTGTGTGCACTTGGATGGGTTAAATGCAGAGCACAAATTCTGAGTATGGGTCACCATACTTGGCCACACGTCACTTGAATTCAATTCAATTCAATGCTCCATTAATAGACAGGTCATACATCCACAGGCTCATCTTGAGGAGGTTATAAGAGAACGTGAGTGAGTGTGCAGAACCACCCAATCAAAAGCACTAATCCACAATGATTAATGACACAGAGACTAAATAGTTATTCCTTGTACAAATAACAGCACTTATTTGTCTTTTAACACTCATGTCACTTGTAGAATAGGAAGGAAAATCTGCACCACCACCACCACCACCCAGGGAAACCGATCCCGCCCCTCCCAGCTGCCTCTGGACGTGCCGTAATGAGGCACAAAGACAGGGTGTAAGATACTTGCATTCTTCCCAGGGGCAACTCCAGCTGGGAGCTTGACACTAATGCAAAACCCACAGCCGAGAGACTGACATCTCCGCCAACTCTGGCTAATATTAAAGCCCTTTGAAACCAGGCCCTGTTTGAATGGGCTGGACGACAGGGGAGGGCCGTGAAAGGCTTTATACCTGGACGAGCGGAGGAGATAATTAGATGTTAGTCACAGCCAGGGCTGCTTTTGATAGCACTTCAATAAGCCCTGATACTAATAATTTAAGGTGAAATCAGACTGCAGGTTGCAGCGGTCAATATTTTCAAGCTGATGTCATTAAAACATCATCGTGCAATAGTTCCTGATGACATAACAGCGCATTTACGGATAGACATGCCGCATGCATGCATATAAATGCAAGGATAGTTCGTGACCCATCGCCAGCATCTATAACTAAGATTTGCATGTCAAACCTGAAAACTCACAACTCAGACTGCACTTTTCAGCCTCTCAGTGAGAAAAAGTGCATTGATACGATTTCCAAATCAGCCAAAGTCAACACAAGTCACAGCCCATTTGACATATTTGCGAGTGAAATGAGAAAAAAACACGAGGCGGGGTTTGATTTTATCCGGTGAGGATTGATTGGAGGGCTGAAAACTAAGAGGGCTGACGTCAGCTCAAAAGCAAAGTCGTAGAGCAAGCTGATGAAATTTCACAATCAGTTTTTTTTTTATTTGGAATAACTTGTGAATCATCCGCAGGTCCGTGCATGCAAATAAAGGCACATTTTTGGGTCACGCTGACCCTAAATCTTATAATTTGAAGGCACGGGCTGAAGAAATGACTGGTGCTGCCTGCATGCATTCTGGAAAAGTTTGGCATGTGCAAAATGCAGGAGAGCATGACTCAAGAAAACCTAAGAGCTAAATCCAGCGCTCGTATTGAACACGACTCCGGTTTGAAGACCCGATCGCACACGTCGAAGTGGTCGGCACAGAAGTATTTATATCGGCCTGTGTTTTGTTTAAAGTCAGATGGACTAATGGTTGCCATCTGCTGGTGAGACCCAGTGGAAGTAAAGCATGTATTTACACAAAATAAATCTCCAGGGAGACAGCCAACTGCACATGAAATTACAGGTCTGCAGAATCTACAGCACCGACAGCTGACTGTCAGAGCTGGAGGGAACCTGGGTGTGTTTGTTATGGTGAAGGGTTCCTGTTGCTAGCCGATCGGGAGGCCAATACTTCTGGAACGGTCTTTGGGGCCTTGGCAAGTGACGGCCTTTTAAAAAGTGAGGTTTCAACTCAATACCTTTATGCTTTCTGTGTGAGTTTCGCAGA
This sequence comes from Ptychobarbus kaznakovi, assembly GCA_027422405.1. NCBI lineage: Eukaryota > Metazoa > Chordata > Actinopteri > Cypriniformes > Cyprinidae > Ptychobarbus > Ptychobarbus kaznakovi. The sequence continues at coordinate 25,944,989 of CM049806.1, read as the reverse complement.
GCGAGCGTGTCCAGAATTTGACAGTGACAAAAAAGCCTGGGCGTATAATATGCTTACGTTCCCATGGTTGCTCTGTGACATCAGATGTTTATGTTGGAAAGGGAATTTGACAGCTTCACGAGAGAAGCACTTGTCGGAGCACATGAGGCATTGCAGGCTTCAAGTATGCGCCGGTGATGCGCTCTGACACGTCACAAATGTCTTCACGTGAAATCCGACCCATGAATCACGTACGCTGTCGTGCACTGTTATCACTGCTACAGCACATCTGCACCAAATTACTGTATTTGAAGGTGCTGAACTTGACTTGGCAGGTTGCAATCATGCTTTTAGCATAATAAAACTGCACATTTTTGAAAGGAAAATTAAACTGTTCATTTTATGATGCATGCAACAGATTTTGATTAAAAGTGTGAGGGCACAGTGAAAACATGGAATTAAAACTTGGAGGTTTTGCCATTTTGATCAGAATTAAAAATAGAAAAAAATCTGAAATAAAGATGTCTAAGTCACTTTTGGTGATAATTATAAAAAATAAAGAAAGAAAGAAAATATAAAAAAATATGTTTAATTCTTTATATAATTGAATAGAAGAATTATTTAAAATTAATAATTTAGATTTTTTTTTTTTTTTTTTAAGTATTAAATCAAATTAAAAGCTGGAAATTTTAACATTACATTTATGCATTTAGCAGACGCTTTTATCCAAAGTGACTTACAGTGCATTCAGACTATACATGTTTTATCAGTACATGTGTTCCCTGGGAATTGAACCCACAACCTTTGCGCTGCTAACACAATGCTCTACCACTGAGCCACAGGAACACTGACATTTTAATAAATAAATATTATGGTATAAAGTGAATAACACATATTTAAGATTTCTAGGTCACTAACACAGGGAATATATTTGTGATACTGACCATATGAACTCATTTTTTCACTCAATTTTTTGGTGACAGTGCAATTTATAACAAAAAACATATTTTAACAGGATAATAATTTCAAATGATTATTCTAGAAAAATTTAAATATATGGTTTTCACTTCTGAAATATGGAATTCCAAATTTAAATAAAACCTGGATTTTTTATTTTGATAAAATTATTATAATAAGAAAGAAATGTTATGGCATAAAATGGTATTAAATATTTAACATTTCTAAGTCAGTAATACAATTAACAAATTTGTGCCATTGACCATATTAACTTTTTTCACATGTTTTTGTTTTGAGAATATATATTATATTTGGAAAAAAATGCAAAACTGTATTTTAAATTAGTTTAACTATTTAAAGGGGTCATTATTTAATAGGATTAATGTAAAAAAAAAAATCTGAAATCTGGAATTTAAAACTGAATTAAAACCTAAAAATGTTACAATTCAAGTGATTCATTTAATAAATAAATTAATTAATTTGTGACATTGACCATCTGAACGTTTTTTGGGTGAGAATATATATATTATAATGGAAAAATACAAAAATATATTTGAAATGATTTACATTATTTAAAAGGGCATTTATTTGAAATTATTAATTTAGAAAAATGCAAAATATCAGCATTTTGTCTGGCAGTCTCAGAGTTCACAGTAGATCTCAAACGAAAGCAACGATGCAGATGTTTGGAAGCACACTCTGTACACAGACACGAGATCATGGCACATCAAAGAGAAGTTACTTTGAGTAACTTCAGCTGAAGGGTGTGTTCAGTGAGTAAACACATGCACAGGGTGGTATTTGAGGATTTATGCGTAAGAATAGTCAAATGACACAGTAAGAGCTCATCACCCGGCTGTGTCACTGTGGTTAGGGAATTTCCTCTGTAATTACCTGAGCAATCCCTCTGCACCTGGAGACGATGCTGAACAAACCCAGGGCTTTACTGTGACCGCTGGATTGTAAACACGCTTCCTACAAGTCGCAAGGGCCAAGAACGTCACACTCAATCAATACAAGCCACATGCAGTCAATAATTGCTAAATAAATGTGTGGGTTTCTTTAAGGACACATACAAATTCAGTCGATATTTACTCACTTTCACATCATTCCAAACCCACATGATCTTTTACTCCAGTGCAACACAAAAAACAAAATTTTCACAAAAAGCTCAGTATGCATACACTATATTCCATTTGAAACTTCACGATTCATCTCATATCTTATTTGTGCATGCATGCAATCAAACTTGGCATGTTTGGTTAAGAGATGTACGAAAGCCAATGCCGTTTGGTGTCATGCACCAATGAGATTCGAGAGCTGTCGTGGAAGGGAAGATTTCCAGCAAAAAACAACGTAACCCTCATGTTGTCAACCCTTCTTTTCAGAGTGAATTCTGTTTGCATCGAGTCACTGTTTTCTCACTCTAAAGCTGCTTTGAAACACTCTATATTGTATAAAGCGCTATATAAACTTGGCTTGTGTTGGAGAGGAATTTATTTTTCCCATAAATGCTAGTTATAGTTGTCACATTGAACTAAAACTTACTGACTTTGCTTACACAATGTATAACAACTTAAAAAAAAATCATTTTGGGAGTATTTTTCCCCAAATTTCTCGTTATGCTATATAATATTGTATTCAATCTTTTTATTTTCCGATTAGCACAGTTTTTTTCTGCTTGGAACTGGTTAAACATAGGCCTTAATGATCTTAATGCACCATCGTTTTTAAGTGAATATTGACGAAATGATCCACAAATAATGCTTTAAAAAAATTCAGATCAAGGAGGCAGGCAAAAAAATGACTAAGTACAAAAACTGTGCTATATGAAAGAAAACAAGTTGACAGAAAGATTAAATCCAAGATTCGGTGATAATATAGCATAAACAGAGGTTTACAAGAAATTTTGAAAGGTTGGTCATATTTTCACAGCACAGAACAAGGGTTAAATTTGGGTCTGTTTCTCACTCGAAGCACCATATTTGCATTTATTCATAAGCAGATACTTTTATCCAAAGCTACTTACAAATGAGGAACATCACAAGCAACAGTGTTCATAAAACACTAAAGTTGAAATGGTGCTTTTTGAACATTTCCTTCCCAATTTCTTCTGTTTCACGCAGGTTTGGAACGGCATGAGGGTGAGTAAAGATTTCTGGGTAAACTAATCCTTTATTGTTCCATCCCAAGACCACAAGAAAGAAACCAGCACAAACCTCCCCCATCGCACATATAGAGCGCAGAAGCGTCTATTCAAATGCTGTTCTACTAGTTTAAGACTACGAGTATAACAATGACAGTGCTCTCACTTTCTGGTCAAACTACGTTTATTCTGCTGCCATGGCTGCAGTACAACCTCCTTATGAAGCCATATGGCCTGCTATTGTGTAAATATACAGTACAGACAGAATCATTCTGTAGTCTGCATGTCCAGAAATTATAGCATTGCAAGACTTAGAAAATGACGGAATATCTCCACAGCTGCGCATTATGTTTGAGCGGCGCAGTGCGAGCGTGCCGTAATGCATCATGAGAGAGGAGTTTCCACACTCGCTGGCTCATGCAAAGTTTATACACTTGGGCAATGAAAACAAACAATTAAACTAGCAAGAGTCTAATACCCTCACAGGCATGAACCTATTTTCTGGTGCTGGCTTTGTGAGGACTATTCAAAGTTTAATGTTTGCACGCATATAAATTAACGCGTTGCCTCCTGAAGTAAATAAAAATACCAGCAATTGGCCACTGCCTCTGCAGCACGGCAATTCTGGGTCTATGATTTCCTTGCGCTGTGGTCAGGCCCCTACGGTGCAAATGCAGTCCAGATGAGTTCCTGGTTCACGGTTATGAGCTAAATGAAAGGCTTCAGGACAAATTCCCTCCATCAAACTCGCCTGAAATCAAGGCCTGCTGGTGTTCCAGCCAAGCCGGTCGCATGTGCACATGTGCAGCCGTGGGTCACGTGACACGATGCATGCTGAATTTCATATTGCATCAGTGGTTCTCAACGTGCATAGAGTAACTAGCATAATAAACAGGCTTATCAGCTTTGAAACGGGAGAAAACTCTTCCCATATCTTTATGTGTTCATCTCAAAGGTCGTGTGTCCTTTCAAACAGTATTTCAGCACAAATTCACCGGTCACTATTATTCAAATTAGACAGGTGCAACACGGGCAGGTTGTGCAACATGCCTTCGTCCTCAAAAAACAGGGATAAAACCACATCAACTGAAACGTAATCCAAGTGACAGTATATATTAGGATAAATATGGTTTCTTCTAAACACAATGCATTTGCAATGAGATTAATTATCGACTGCTGAAAGCATGAAACCATCAAAATATTTTTAAAACATAATTAACAAGATGAAAACCACTGTATTATATAATTTGCTAAATACATGCAGATTAACTAAATGGTAGAAAAGTTGATATGCATAATGCATTATATTCAGGATATCATACATTTCATAAATAACTGTAACCAAAGTGAAATGCATTATAATATGTGCATATTCCTTGCTACATTGGAAATGGTTGTTTTGCTGCATTATACTTTCTAAAGCTGTAGCAGTGTTTAAGTATTTTTATGTATTACAACTGTGGTTACAATTATTTACAAGATCATAATGTGCATTGCAATGCACAATTAATGCATTCAAAATGCTTTTATAATGCTTTATATATAAAATCTTCAAGTAAAGTGTTACTGAAAAGTTTGATGACAAGCAGTAAGAACTTGTTTTGAAAGCCAGATATGATTATTAGCCAGAAGTAATTATCTTTTTATACGTAAGCTTCTTTATAAGCCATTATAATTTTTCCATCAGATCTAAGTCAAAATGCACATGGCACGGCACACAATATTTCTCCATGCACTTGGCTGTGAATCACATGTGAACCAGGTGATTATCATTCCTGCCATCACAGATGACGATTCACTCCATTCTGTGCTCTTATCTCAGTCATTAAAGCAATCTCGACACGATTTATGAATCATAAAGTCGCTCTTATCTCAGGAATGCCGCAGGAACCCAGGGCATCATAATATCTGCGCATTGTCATGAGAATCGAACTCTCCGCGGGCACGTTTCCATTGTTTTATCTGTGCAGCTGAAGCACTACATACTCGTATTGCTCTCAGTAACCATCTTGATAGGTAGGGTGTGTCTTCCCAACATCTGTAAACCATACATGTTCATTTGAAGCGTCCATATGCCCCATAGCCCAGCACCATACTGTTACCGACCCCTTAATGAACTCAAACTGTCCATTTTCAAATAGTTCGACATCAAGGCATTTTTACCAGCGGTGCGTAACACGTTACATTTCAGAGAAACCTGCCTGCGAGAGGAAAGCAGTACTTCCCACAGTCTTGCTTTATGATCCATAAGAAAGTCAAGTTGTGATTCCTTTGACGTATGTTTAACCTCAAGACAACCCAATAAAAGCTCTGTTTCTTCACAGACTATATTTTCAAGGGCCAAAGTGGAGAATGATTCACACGGAATAAGTAGACGTTGCTAAAGGGCACTTACTCTGAATATCCTTCAATTTTAAAATTGCATATAAAAATCTAGATAAGGCTAGAGTCATATCTAGTCACGTTTTCCGAAATGCATTGATTTTGGCTATAACCTTCAGATGCAGAGACAAATGAAAGCATGCTTCATATTCAGTTTTTTTTCATAGACATTTGACTTTTTAAGCTAAAAATGCATGCTTGTTTCTGTCAGCGTATACATTTTACACTCTGTACTCTTTATTTTGAGGAACTTAATGACATGGCAATCCTCACGTTTTATACAAGGTCCCTCTAATTAAACACATCCTAGCTCTTGACTTTAGAGCGCCATGTAGTGAATGGCTCTTAATTAGCGAGGCTTCAATATAAAGCTGGAGGAAGCCACCTTTACGCAACCAATGCATAAGGACCCGTGTGAAGAAACACAATAGACATTGTCTCCAGGCAATAGGTTGATTTCAAGAGCTCATACTCTGTGGCTAAACTCACACCGGCTAATTTCCTGAGCATTCAGTGTCAACTACCTGTCACATTGGTTTGAAATAAGTGCATTCACATTTACTGCCGCATCTCTAAAACACTGGCTCCGTCTACACTGCAAACCCCAGCTCTGCATGCTTTTTTTGTTTTGATCATTTGATGGAATTCGGTCAGATTTGGCCAATGCATTTCCAATGGTAAGTGCTTTGCGATATTTTTTAATGCATTTTAATGCATTACTGCTTTAAATGCATTTCCACCAAAGGTAAGTAGCATTTTGCATTGCAACTTTTTTGCATGAAGAAGCGATTTTCTTCTTTGATTATGCATAAAAAATATGGCAATGCTTTACAATAAGATTCCATTTGTGAACATTAGTTAACATGAATTAACAATAAAAAACTTTTGATTGATCAAAATGTGTAAGTTTCAACATATATTAATAAAATAAAAACGGTGCACGAATGTATTGCTTTGCATTGTTTGTTAATGCATTAACTAATGTTATCTAATGGTATTGTAAAGTGTCACCAACTATTACACCATATATTCAATAAAAATTATTGCTGCAGAAATAAATACAAAATACGCATACTTCATACGCGGATCGAAACGTACATCAGAAAAAGTTCATTTAACTGATTAAAATATTTATTTTCCCAATAGTGAACATAAATATATCTTTATATACTTCTCCAAAATATGTGTTTTACTTTATTATAAATAAAGTTTAGTATTGGGATAAATAAAGTGTCTGTAGACGTCCGGGCGTCAGCGGCATCCGCAGCCCTCCACGACCATGTCCTGGTAGTTTTTTAAGATCACCCGCTCGTATTCGTCCAGATAGAGCAGCGAGACCGGGCTCAGGTCCGTGGGAACGCAGCAGGCCCGGGGAATGTTGCTGTTCACCGAGTTCACCAGTGTCTGTACTATAGCGTGGTTGGTGGAGTTCAGGTGCTCCGCCAGTGGAAACGGACACTCGCCCTGGCAGTAAAAGGCATGGTAGCCCGGCGGGGCGACTATCCAGTCGTTCCACCCCACGTCGCTGAAGTCCACATACAGGGAATGTCTCCTGCAGTTGGCTTTTTGCTTCTTCCTCTGTTTGTTTGTCCGCACTTGCCTCTTCTCACGAGAGTGCAGCACGTTTCCCTTCCCGTCGTGGCTGTAGGTCACCAACAGCGGCCTCATTTGGGGCCACGTGTCCTCTCTGTCATGCAGGGACCTGCTGATGCGGACATGTCTTTTGGAGTCCTGTTCTGCACGGTCTGGGTGAACTATTTCCACCACGAAGCCTTGGTTGAGATGCCCATCCGCGGTCCACCTCGTGACGGCGGGGCTCACGTCGAAACTCTCCCACTTGCTCAAGCTGTGCTGAACCAGCCTGGTGTCCAGGAGTCTCGTGATGGGTTCTTGAAAGGAACCGGTCGGTTTGATGATCTCGTGAATGTTAATGCGGTGAAATCCCTCGCTGCAGTTGCTCACGACCTGCTCTCGGAAAATCCGCAGCTCCGCTGACGTCACCAACTCCTCGCCCGGGATGGAGGTCAGGTTGAAGAGGAAACGCTGAGTCGTCTTTCCGCTGGAACTGGACAGGTCCTCCGTGGATTCTGGAAGAAAACCAATCGTAACGTTTATGGGAAGCTTTGGCTGTTTGAATCAATGCCAGTTCCTTGTACTCTGTCAAACTTCTTGTTTACACTCATTGACAGGATGTGACTTTTACTGACCTCTTACTGGACACACTGGTTTAAAAAGTGATAACTTATCACGGTTAACACAACATGATTACTTAAGAGGCAGTAAACTAACACAAAGGGCATTTCTAGTTCCCTGCATCCATTTATCATGTACATATTTTTTTTTACTTACAACTCAACAATGGAAACATTAAAAATATCTCTTAAATGAAAAGCTCTTAACAGTAGTAGTAGTGATACTAAAACAAAAAACTTAAACATTAAAAGTAATAATTAATTTAAAAATATTATATTTTATTTACTCAGTACGAATGCCTACAGTAGGTAGGTTTAAAAAAATAAAAACAAAAACTACAAATAAAATGCACCTGTAGCGAACTATATATATATATATATATATATAGTAACTTGCATACATGCATAACTTTTGGGACTACATACTACAGAAAATGAGCTCTGAACATCAGACTTAGTGTAAATAAACTGCCACTTCCTCATCGAACAGTCTGTAGATAAGCTCAGTTCCTGTCAGGCACGCAGGAGACAGCAGATAAGAAAGGAAAGCAGGAATTCGGAGAAGGTGGAGAGCGAGAATTCGTGAAGTAAACACTTGCTTACCATCATGGTGGAAGCTCCTGATCGTATTCGCGCGGCTGGCGGATCTTTCCGAGCCTTTCCCTAAGGAGCTCTTGGGTCTGTTGCTGTTGTTCTGCTCCGCGTTCACCGAGTGCATCGAGTACAAGTCCATCATGTATTGCGGAACCACCGCAGACCTGCTGGGACTCGGTCTGTGTTTGAGTCCAAACATGCTCAGAAGTCGAAGTTCAAACGCGTGTAGGACATCCTGAGACAGAGAGGACCGGCCGATCTGGGGAACGAGTCCACTGGAGCCTCCAAAGAACACCTGAGTGACCATCAGGACCATCAGAGCGCAGCCGGAGACCATCATGATCGCGCTAAACCTGACAGATCAGTGACGAACGAGATCAGATGGGCTCAGGCCAGGAGATGTGACCATAATCCGTGTTTGATCGAGCCATTGTGAGAGTTTGGAGGATCCTTCGTGCATCAAAGCCACCTTAAGAGCCGCTTTACTGAGGAACGCAGACCTGCGCTAGATCCATCTGGATAGGAGAAGCTCCACGAGCCGAAGCCTGTCATTATAGTAGATTTGCGCTCTTAAAATAACACAAAGCGTGAAAGTCGTACTACCAAACAGAAAAACGCGCGGACACTCGACCTTAAACGCAAGTAAAGAGATTAAATCGAGTGCATTCGTGATCTTCCCCGTAGGTGTACAAGTGCTCCAGATAAAGTCCAGTTTGAACTCCAAAGCGCAGTCGATCTTCTGTTCATGGCACACGAGATGATCAACGCAGACTGGTGGGGTCTTCGCATAAATCTGCTCCTCTTTTATAATTCCCCGTTTCACTCAGCTCCATCTTACCTCTCCTTACTCAAATTCTACCGTCCCCGCTGTACAAAGACAAGCCGTATGTGTTGAAACGGAGGGATGCACGCGTATAAAAGTCCACTTCATTGACAAAACAAAAGTTTAATCCTTTGCTAGGAGCGAAACAAGTCGCGGCGAGGGTTTGGGTACGTGTGTGTCCTTTACGCGCAGTGCGCAAGTGTGCAACAGCGTCTCTCTCTAACTCGTTCACTCTCTCTCTCTCTCTCTCTCCTCGTGTGTCTTTATGTTTAACTCTCTGATGTCATGACATAATTCATCAGCTCTGGACGTGAAGGGGTTCGTGTGGACAAACGCGCCTTTGGGGAGTTCAGAGTTCATCTAATTAACGGTTTAAAAAATATGGGAAGTTTCTGCAATATACGATTGCTTTATTAAATGTAATAAAACATACTTGGTCAATACATTTATTTTGGAATTGAACGCAATGAATCATTACTCTATCACTAAGAACATATTTAGATCCCAAATGTTAAGTAACTTTAAACGAGAAAAGGACGCTCACTACCTAGCGCTCATATTCAGAGCCAGTGCGCCAACTCGTGGCAACAACGGTTAATGTGAAGCAGGAGACCGGGGCTAGTTGTCACACTTTTTGCTCCCGCCAATATTTTCGTAGGGTGGGAGTAAAAGTTAATTTAGGTGAAGACACAAACCTTAAAGTCTATAAAATACATATAAAACATAAAATGGGGCAATGTCACAAAGGGACCCTGCCATTAAAGGAGACTATTCAAGATTTTCCAGGACGGGACAAATATAAAAACGCAACAAATGTCAACAAAAGTACAACTGTAAACTTCAAATAAATCATATAGGCCAAAACATAACTACACATGCATAGCGCCATACAGCGGTCAACATGTTGACTATTGTAATTTCAGATAAAATATATAAAGTTTAATATAAAATACACTTTCATAATAAAGGTTTAAAATATTTAAACATTAGATCGGTTTTTATTACTTTTAACCATCTTTTTTTTATCTACTTAAATCTCAGCTACAGGGTTTTGTTTTTTGCAGTTTTGGGTTCACTTATCTACACAAATATAAAAGACACTTTAGTTTGGAGGGCCAAAATAAATTCACCAAACTGCTCTAATTAAGACTAGCAATTTCATTTGTCCTTAGGCTACATGAAATACTGCAAACAGTTTCTAACCCAGGTCCAATATATCATTAAAACATTAACCGGTCTAAAATATTGCGGTCAAACGAGTAATCGCATCCCAAATAACAGTTGGTTTACATAATGTTTGTACTGCGAATATATAAAGACACATGCATATATTTTGAAAACATTTACATGTATACATTTGATATAAACGTAACATTTTCTCTTAAATATTCATGCATGTTTGTATTTATATACACTATAAACAAACTATTTTGGGTGAGATTAATCATTGACAGCACTAATTAAAAACCATTGAAACCATGTTAGAGAAAAGCACAAATCTGTTTATTATAGAAAGGTCATTTTTAACAAATTACATGACTTGGGCATCCACATTTTCCCACCATGTCCTCAATGTCCAAGAACCACATGATCATTGAACAAGTATAACGCACCATTTTAATATGTTTGAGAAAGATATGGACTTCTGCATTTAAAAAAGTTGGAGTTCATCTGCATCCACACTCATCCACCACCATGTCTTCATAATGTCTCAGAATCACGTTATCGTTATTGTCGTAGTAGAGCATGGAGACGGGGGACAGTTTGATCGGAACGCAGCCGGGCTGAGGAGTCCCTGTAGGGTCAAACGAATGGACCAGCGTCTGCAGGATGGCGTGGTTGGTCCCGTTCAAGCTTTCACTCAGAGGGAAAGGACACTCTCCGTGGCAGTAATTGGCCAAATACCCCTGAGGTGCAATGATCCAGTCCTGCCAACCCACGTCTTTGAATTGAACGTAAAGCCTTCTGGGTTTGCACACGTTACTGGGCGTCAAAGGGAAGTAATACGAAGGGCTTCGCTTTCTCCTGGACCTGCATTGGAGTGGATTCAACGACACCACCACCAGAGATGCGTACAACTCTGGCATTTGAGCAATCTGCACAGCCGAATGAGGGGTTTTCACATGTGCATGCTCCTGAAGCACGTTTCTCAAGAGATTGAGCTGCAACTCAACTTGCATCCCGTAGTTCTTACCTGGTTTTCTCCAGGATTCGGCCAGCTCGGTCAGATTGACTTGCACAGAAGCGTGCACACCAGGCTCAAGCGACTGAGACAGGAGTAATTTACGGCTGGACTCGGGAGTCACTCCCTTCAGCGTGGTCCTCAAAACCCTGTACAGGTCCACGCTGAAAACATGCAGTCCCACGTGAGCCAGATCCTGTTTGAACTTCATTTCCAGCTGCGCAAAGGAGAGTTGCTCAACATCCTCCAGCACCGACATGTTGAAAAACAGATGCTTTCTCACACAATTAAAGCAGTGGACGGCCGGAGCAGATATCAGACTACCTGTTTGGGGAAAACAAGCGTCGTGTTATGGTGCAAGTGGGTTATTCCTGTTCTGCAGAACATGTATAACTCTAACATTAAAAAAGGTTATCATTTAAGGCAAGACACCACAGGTGAGCAGGGTAGAGTTAATAGATATTATCATGCTTTCCCGGTTGATTGATTACAGTAAGACTTTCAAACATTTTACGGCCTCTGAAATGGTTTAAATATGCCAATGAGGCATTATCTAATTAAACGTGCACTAATTTGCATAAAATTCCAGTACAGGTGTTTATTATTGGATAAATTGGTTTAATTTTGCTGATATATTTAAAAGGTTTTTACAGAGGATTTCTGATTTCTCTTATTACTGCATAAATCAGAAAACATTTTTCAGGATTAATTGTTGTATAAAAATCAGACAACTGATATGAACAAACCCTTCCATAAAAACCTTCAGAATATAGATATAAAAAAAATTATGGCATGTACAAGTGTTGCAAAAGTAGAGAACTCATTTTAAGAAAATAGCATTTAAAGATAAGCATTATAATTCAAATCTACAAATGCATACAGATCATGTGTAATAAAATCAGGTGAATAAACGCCTCTATGAAAACCTTCAGTATACGGCTAGAAATAAAACTAATTTTTGTGTCCAAGTTCTGCTGAAGTGGAGGAAAACTCATTTCGAGAAAACGGCCTTTAAAATGTGTATTGTAATTGAAATCTACAGATGCAAATAGATAAAGTTCAATCAAATAAACACCTAAATGTGATTTTTGCATGTTTTCTTCCTACTAGTCTAAACACGTTATGAATAGCAAAATCAACTGATATTTTTGCCTGTCTTTACAGAGTTATTTCAATAAAAGTGTGTAAAAGCCAAAAGTATTTTTATAACTTGATTTACAGAAAAAAGACACTGCCAATATTTGTTATTTATGCAGTTCCGTTGTCTAACCAACAATAATGATGTCACTTCCTAGGATGATGTCAAAGAAACTGGCTTTTGTTTGTTAGGGGTTTTACAAAATACAAGCATGGATAGAATTAAAATTATTCAAAGAAAACAGGTTTTTGAAACACTGATCGGAAAAAGAAAAATGTAAGATACAAATGACATTACCAAAATTGTATCACACAAAAAATAATATTTCCAAAAGTTTCCTATAAAACTCTGATGAGGATATAATTAAACTGCATACTATGACTGACCTAAACTGTCAAGGCCTCACCTTGATCCTGGATGAACCTCACAATATTCCCCCGGACTCCATACTCGGACACCACACATGGCTCGGTGTCAGACCTCGAGGATGCTTTGCTGCGCTTCTCGAACATTTTCCACAGCAGAGACGGCACTGGAGCCTTGTGTGACGGTTTCGGGCGACTCGAGAGACCCATCGAACTTAAAAACAGCTTTTCTTGAATGTTAACATTGTCTGTGTCTATAAAAGTAAGAGAAGACAGACTTATCATTAAAAACAAGAGATTGAGAATCACACAGGGCATCTTTAATGTGAGCAGCTGAGTCAAACAAAGCTCACGGCACAGACAGAGGCTTTTAAACAGCCGCTGATCAGCTTCAGATGATCCGCCAGACGAGTGAGGATGGACAGCTGTGAGGTGATTGGTGGAGACGGCTGATGGACAAATCATTGATATGCTAATGATGGCAATGGGCCTTTGATCTTTATAAGGGACCAGACTGATATAGTCACACAGTGCTACATTGTGCCATACATTTGTTTTATTATTAATTAATTATTTTATTTTATATTTTTAATTCAAAAACAAAGATAAAGCACAAATAAGCCCCAAAACTTATGGTGTAGGTATTTTTAAGGGGATCATATTGTGTTGTATTTGACATTTAAACATGGTTACAATGTTATTCTGATACAAACCAACAATTAAATAAAAAATACACTGAAAAAATGTTGTGTAGAAATCATTTTCACTTAGACATTTCTAGTCAATTTCACAAACAATTATAAAAAAATGGCAAGTAGCATTAAATGTGAAATTTTGAATGAGAAAATCTGAAATAGTATTTTCTTGTAAAACTGAGTCGTATAATCTTTCATTTACAACTTTCAAAAAATATTTTTTACAGTATAAAATGATTTAACAAATTGAAAAGAACTTACAAAAATACCAGTTTTTTTTTTTTGGGGGGGGGGGGGGGTGTACCATGAAGAAACATGGTAGTACCTTGGAGTAACAAAATTATATGGTACTTTCATGTGATAATGTAATTTTTTTTTAAATAAAAACAATTCCTTAATAGCAGAACAAATATATATTCATATGAACATATAAAGGAAAATATACAGAAGAGAAAGAAAGAGACTAAACATATAAATGTAACTTTTTCAACATTGATAGTTACTCATTAATGAGTTATTGTGCTTCAATTTAGGAATTCTAAGTTGAATTTAATAGTCAACTCCTAAAATCTCCAACCCAGAAAAGGACATAACTGAATCAAAAGTTGTCGTACAGTCAGAGTATAGAGCTGTAAAATGAATGTGGAAGAATTTGATGTGAAGAAAGTTTGTGTTTTTATCGAGATCTCTGCTTTTGATTGTAGACCTTATCAATTCTGAGCACAATACTAGAGGGAATATTAAAGAGATCGGTCTTTTCCATGTCAGATTAAACAGACCAGTTCTTCTACTGTGATGAACCTCTGAATGTATTTGGTGTGGGTTTTGTGATGCTGGGTTTATGATCATCGTCACACTGATCAGACAGCAGCACTGTCTCTTCCCGGGCATCAGAGCGTCCATGTTCTTCATCAGACACATTCCTTCAGTCTCTGACGGGACACAATGGATTGATGCTTCAGGCCGTTACTGATAACAGGTTCCTGGCTGAACTCTGGGGCGGCATTCCATCGGAGTGAAACATGGACAGAAGAAGCTGTAAACAGACCCTGGAGAACAACGTTCTGGAGTCCACAGTATCCAAATAAATCAATAAATAATGCTAGTGAATATTACTAACAACAACAATACATAAACAACATGTATTTACAAAAATAGAATCAAATAAAAGTAAACTAGAAAAAAGAAATGCATGTGAAATTACATGTTTTGTAAGCTGGCAATATAAATTATTTAACCCATTAAATGTTTTCTATAATATTATAAAGACTACTAATACTACTAATAAATACTACTGCTAATGAATAAAAATGTATATTTAAAAATATATAAATTATATGAAATATATTTAACATTATAATAGATAAAATACAAAAAATTTAAATGTTTCAGAAAACAAAGTTTACATAATACAATGAATTACAGAAAAAAATTATTATGCATAATAATAATAATAATAATAATAAAGAAACCATATTTAAAATAAACTAAATTAAATTGTATGTACAGTATATATATATATATATATATATAGAAGTATATATAGTAAATTAAATGACAAGTTTTGTAAGCTGACAGTACATTTTTATATAAATATTTATACTAAAATATATAAATTAAATGAAATATATTCAATATTTATAAAATAATAATAATAATAATAAGAGTTGCTGTTTGCCTTTTGGAAAACTTTTGCACACCTGATCTCAAAATCTACAAACAAAAGACAAAACAGCTGCAATTGTTAAAAACACATCTATGCTAAATACATGACATGCAAAATGCTAATACTGGAGAAACAGTTACTAGTGCGGCGTGAGGTTACAGCGCGAGCATTGTCACTGGAAACACAATATTCTGTGTGGTCTAGTCAGGATATGAATACGGCCGTTTGAATAACATGACATTGTGTTCACCCCGCCATTCATCACAAACACACGTAGTGCTCTGAGGTTTCCCTCCTGATCTTCAGTTTCACACACACACACACACGCACGCACGCACACACACGACACACACACACACACACACACACACACACACACACACACACACACACACACACACACACACACACACACACACACACACACACACACACACACACACACACACACACACACACACACACACACACACACACACACACACACACACACACACACACACACACACACACACACACACACACACACACACACACACACACACACACACACACACACACACACACACACACACACACACACACACACACACACACACACACACACACACACACACACACACACACACACACACACACACACACACACACACACACACACACACACACACACACACACACACACACACACACACACACACACACACACACACACACACACACACACACACACACACACACACACACACACACACACACACACACACACACACACACACACACACACACACACACACACACACACACACACACACACACACACACACACACACACACACACACACACACACACACACACACACACACACACACACACACACACACACACACACACACACACACACACACACACACACACACACACACACACACACACACACACACACACACACACACACACACACACACACACACACACACACACACACACACACACACACACACACACACACACACACACACACACACACACACACACACACACACACACACACACACACACACACACACAGGACGCAGAGAAGCTGTGCTCCATTATTCCTCTGAGTGATGTAAGCTGAAAACCGTCATGATGTTTTTCAAAGCTCACATTTCACTTGATATGAAGATATATTCTGTGTAATGGGGAATTCGACAGAATTAAGCCACAAAAAGCTTGTCTTTCACTGTTTACCTTCCCCTTCAAATTATAGCTGTCACCCACCTCTCCCTAGAGGTCAAGTATGAGTTATATCCCATAATATCTGTAAATACAGTTTTTTATAATCATTTTTGCACTAATAACAGAATCTTCAAGTCATTTTTCAAAACTCAAAACAGTCATTATTTGTAACACAGGCTGTCCAATGTTCAAAACTTTGCATATTGCGTTCATATCTTTAAAGAAGCCTTGCATTTGCAGAAGCATTGATTCAAAATACTAATTTATTATGAAATATCATAGGAACATTACTTTAGATCACCCACACACAAGATACCCATAGTTTCACCGTTTAGCTGTTAGTACAATCATTAAATATAGTTGTTCAAGTCACTTGATACAGCTTTCATTATGTTCTACTCATTCATGCATTATTGTAATAAACTAGAGAGAAAAGTACAGACACTGGAATCATTAAACATTTAAAAATGATAGATTAAATAATATACTCACAACAGGATAAAACAACTTTGAATAAGAAAAGTCCTCACTGCTCTTCTATGTTTGTATCAACCCTGTCTTGTGGATTTGGCCACAGGTTCTCATCCACATCATAATGGATAATGGATTTCATTAGCTAATGATCTGATTCTACGGCAAATCACATTAGACATCGCATCATCTATGGCCTGGAGAAGAGGGATTGTTTGTGGGAGCCGATTGAAAATCACATTCAGTGGGGAGAAAATCACATTCAGTCGGGCAAATCACATTCAGTGGGGGGTGGTCACATTCGGATCACATTCAGGGGTCTCAAAATCACATTCAGTGGGGGGTGGTCTCAAAATCACATTCAGTGGGGGTGGTCTCAAAATCACATTCAGTGGGGGGTGGTCTCAAAATCACATTCAGTGGGGGGTGGTCTCAAAATCACATTCAGTGGGGGGTGGTCTCAAAATCACATTCAGTGGGGGGGTGGTCTCAAAATCACATTCAGTGGGGGGGGGTCTCAAAATCACATTCAGTGGGGGGTGGTCTCAAAATCACATTCAGTGGGGGGTGGTCTCAAAATCACATTCAGTGGGGGGTGGTCTCAAAATCACATTCAGTGGGGGGGGGGGTCTCAAAATCACATTCAGTGGGGTGGAGTCTCAAAATCACATTCAGTGGGGGGTGGTCTCAAAATCACATTCAGTGGGGGGGTGGTCTCAAAATCACATTCAGTGGGGGGTGGTCTCAAAATCACATTCAGTGGGGGGTGGTCTCAAAATCACATTCAGTGGGGGGTGGTCTCAAAATCACATTCAGTGGGGGTGGTCTCAAAATCACATTCAGTGGGGGGTGGTCTCAAAATCACATTCAGTGGGGGGGTGGTCTCAAAATCACATTCAGTGGGGGGTGGTCTCAAAATCACATTCAGTGGGGGGGTGGTCTCAAAATCACATTCAGTGGGGGGGTGGTCTCAAAATCACATTCAGTGGGGGGTGGTCTCAAAATCACATTCAGTGGGGGGTGGTCTCAAAATCACATTCAGTGGGGGGTGGTCTCAAAATCACATTCAGTGGGGGGGGGTGGTCTCAAAATCACATTCACACACAACACATTTGTGAGAGAGAGAGAGAGAGAGAGAGAGAGGTGTGAGAGAGAGAGAGAGAGAGAGAGAGAGACACACACACACACACACACACACGCACACACACACACATTCAGTGGGGGGGGTCTCAAAATCACATTCAGTGGGGGGTGGTCTCAAAATCACATTCAGTGGGGGGGTGGTCAGGCCCCCAGAGAACATCGTTCTGGGTCCCTCTCAACCGCTGGACTCTCAAACTCTCCTCCATCTCTTGGCCTGCCTCATCCAAATATATGAATGGCTTTCATCAGCTTCAGCTCTATCACCCTCTGAAAACACATTTACTGAAGGAAAAACAAATACTGATAACAATTATATAGAATTTATTTCTCTCCCAACAACAGGCATCTTGAAACTGATCATACCTGAACATACTCAGTCCTCAGTTGCTTCACTTTCATAATCTAAACATGTAATATTGTTCATAATTTTCCATAAAACTATGCTTCAAGAGTAATGCAAGCGTTACATAGCATGTTGAGCAGTTGTATCAATTGATAGATAGATCATTGTAATGAAACGAACAGACACTCAATTCAGATGTAATGCATGAGCTGCATTCTGAAATATTAATACTTTGATGTTAAGTTGTGTTATTTTGAACATGTGATTTTAGTTCAATAAACAAAAGATATTTGGCTCAAGTGTATTGTATCCAAGCATTTGGAAAAAGTGTTAAGTGTTTTGAAAAATTAGCATTTTGATCTTCAGTTATGAATTATGTGTCTAGAGTTTTGAAAAATGATACGAAGGTTCTGTTATTTGTGCAAAAATGATTGTAAAAAACTGTAATATCGTTTTGGGCCTCTGTACATATACTGAATTGTCATTAAAATATTTGTATAGTTTTTGTTGATATTTTAAATTAGATTTTATTTTTAGATTTCCTGTTTTCACTTTAATTTCAGTTAAAATTGTAGTAATTTTGAGGTGTTTGTTTTTGTCATTTGTATTAGTTATCTTTTTATATGTTCATATAGTTTTTAATTAGTTTTAGTTATTTTAGGACTTCAAATTAAAGAATATGACAACCTTGGCAACTATATGAAATAAAATAAGTTAATAAATCCCATTAATAAAATGATCAAACATTGGTTTAATGCAGATTATTATTAATTTTTACATTCTATTATTATTATTATTATTATTATTTCAGTTACTTTATTTTCTTGGGTTCAAGTAACTTTTTTTAGGTAACAATAATAGTTTTGTTATTTGAATATATATATTAGTATAGTATAAATATCATTAAATATATATACATAAATTGAATATCTTGTAATACACAAGGATTTCAAATTAGTCTTCAAAAATTTGGCTTGGAGTTCATACTTAGAACGATTTTAATAATTGATGTTATGAATTAACTACAGGTTTACTGCATACTATTGTTGACTTGATATTGGTTATGTTTAAAATGAATAATGCATACTATACAGTATGTACTGTATCCTGCCTGCTATTCTCTAAAAATCATTTGATGAACAATACACAATATGCAAAGATAAAACTTACAAAATGTAGCATGTTCCATGGTTGTCATATGATCTAATTATTGTATTACTTTGCACTTTTGAACCAGTAGTATGTAAAAGTTATTTTTGACCAATAAAAGAATAATAAAAAGAGCAAGAAGTGCATACTACATTCACTATTTTGCCAGTATGCATTTTTTTCTCCCTGCACGATCCTTCCATGGTCAGTATGATGAATAAACTAGAAATATATCACAATTTTAATATCTTTCCTGACTTATGACTTAATATATTGCCACAATTTTACACAAAATATGATTATTGGATTACTACTTACTTGCAAAAACAGTAGTTAGTATGGCATTCTGAACATACCCTGAGATATTAGTGTGTGTCTCTATTACTAACCACCATATGAGAACCAGACCTGCAATGAAAGTAAATAAAGACATAAGCTCAGTAAAATGACAGTATAAATACGTACTGCTCATGCAAGCATATATCTGAGTGCTACAACACTGCAGTATTTGATGCGACCACATAAACACTGCTGTTGTTTAACGCTCATGGTGGAGAAACTGGAGCTGAAGAGATCCTCCCGAGAAGCTTCACTGCGTGATCTTTGGTTTGGATGTTTCTGAATGCTTTTATGGTTTACAGAGACGACTCTTCATCATGCCCCACATGCTCGGGGAATATTCATCTTCCCCGTGTCTGTCTCCTTCATGAGCACTTCACATAATTACAGACTGAAGCTCTTCTAGACGTTACATCAATGCCACAAACAATCATCTGGTGTCTGGCCCCTCGCTGGGTCATCAGAAGATAACAACCTTTATCACAGCTAAACACATCAGTTACACAGACCATGATGTAGCGTTTAGCTGACCGGTGGAAGACGGCAATGGAAAGACCCAGAATCATTCCTAATCATTCCCAGTGTTTTGATGTGATGAAGCTACACATTTGGCATGTGTTGCAATTATCTTGAGAAGTAAAGAGGTCGACTTACTGATTAGTTCCTGAGAGATTTGATTTCTGAACACATTATGATCTGTAAGCATGGCGTTTCCAGTGAAACAATCATTAGGATGAAAATAAATACAGTCTACCCATGTGTTTTGCAATCAATTAATGTTTGGGTCTCACTTTAAAACATAAACTGTTACATTTACGGACAAACAGCAGCTGTGGTTGCCAGAAATTGAAAATATGGTTGGTTCAGGTGTTATGGAAGGGCATATTGGTTCTTGGAACTTATACACAACAAAGCACATGACTCTTAAAACAAGGCTATAAATATGAACGAAATAACTTAAAATATATCACAAAACAAAACACAAATGTATACTGATAACAAAAGCATAATATAAAACAAATCATATGTAATGTGACTTTTAATAATGTTCTTTTCACTGTAAATTAGATGGTAATTCATATACATTTGGCAGTATTTTACATTAAAATCACATACAATGCAATTTTAAAGAAATAGCTCACCCAAAAAAGTAGATTTGCTGAAAATTTACTTTCAGGCCATCCAAGATGTAGATGAGTTTGTTTCTTCATCAGATTTGGAGAAATGTAGCATTACACTCACTCAGCAATGGATCCGAATGAATGGGTGCCGTCAGAATGAGAGTCCAAACAGCTGATAAAAACATCACAAGTAATCCACACCACTCCAGTCCATCAGTTATAGTCTTGAGAAGAAACAAAAGCATTAAGATATTTATAAAAAATAGCTTCTGGCATAAGTCCAAGATTATGAAAAAGTGTTCTGGTCTGAATCAGGAGAGAAATCTGCACAGATCAATAAGGCAAACAAGTCCAAAACAGTGGCTGGGGTTTGATGTGAGAGACAATAATAGATGGACTTTTTCACTGGAGGAAGCATTATTATGGATTATGGACTCGTATTTTGTCAGGAAGCAACGGTTTGAGGTTAAAAACTTCTTGATGAATTTGTTTCTTAATAACACACATATTTTGTCTTCTCAAGATGTTAACTGATGGACTGGAGTGGTGTGGATTACTTGTGATGTTTTTATCAGCTGTTTGGACTCTCATTCTGACGGCACCCATTCACTGCAGAGGATCTTTTGCTCAAAGGCCTCAGCTGCATTGATTCAACCAAATACACAAAAGCGACAAAGATATAGTTTTGTTTATCATCTCAAACCATCTCGAGTCTCAAACGGTGTATGCCTTAAAGGCAATACTCTATGTTTGTTGTGCTAAAAGCTAGTCTGACAGGATTTACACTACATTTATCAATAATGCAGTGATTAAAAGGAACTGTTGAAAAGCAGCAGTTATCACTTTATCTACGAGAGGCCTGCTGAACGTCATCTGCTTTTCCTCCGGCTGTTTGAGCAGCCATCAATCATACGTTTTGACAAAACCCTTGCCCTTCATCTTCCTCTCAATCTGTCACCGGAGACCTGAAACCCTCACAAAGACCTGCTGAACATATGTCATGTTATGCTGAACGCTGTCTTTGTCCTTAAACCTAAAGACAAACATCTTATTGTTAGAAATAAAAGGTGCAAAGTTGTAAGGTAAAGACAACACTGTTGATCTACACATCTTTAGTACCTACAGTATGTGGTAATTCTGTCATAACTGCTAGTCGAGTGGAAATTAAGTGAATAATGCAAAACTGGCAACAAATGATTCTGATGAAACATACCTTTCTGTAGCTCAAACAATGCAAAGATGGGTTTAATTCCCAGGAAATGATCAAAACTCTCCAAATGAGTATTATTCTGTATTAACTCAAATAATTGCAACATGAGCCAAATGTGTAGCTTTATCAAACAGCGGCAAGGTCATGGGTTCGATTCCCAGGACATACATTAGCTGATAAAATGAACACCTTCAATGCAATGCAAGTCACTTCAAATGCATACATGCAAATATAATATCTTTATCATAACTTGTTGTTTAATGCAAAACTGGGACCAACTGATTTTGTTGAAACATATTTCCTTCAGCTCAAACAATGGCATGGTTTGATTCCCTGCAAATTCTCATAAACTCTTCAAATTATTATTATTCTACATGCACTCAATTACACTCAATTAATTGCAACACATGCCCAGCTTTATCAAACACTGGCAAGGTCATGGGTTTGATTCCCATGAACGCATGAACTAGTAAAATGTACACTTCAATGCAATGCAATGCAAGTCACTTTGGATAAAAGAATCTGTCAAATGCATGCATGCAAATGTTAAATCTTTATCATAACCTGATCTTTCATGCAAAACTGGGAACAACTGATTTAGTATAAAAACACCTTCATGTAGCTCAAACAATGCCATGGTTATGGGTTTGATTCCCAACAAATTTCCAAATTATTATGTTTTTTTTTACTCAAATAATTGCAACACATGCCAAATGTGTAGCTTCATTAAACAGCGGCGAGGTAATGGGTTCGAAATCCACAAGCTGATAAAATGACACCTTCAATGCAATGCAAGACCCTTTGTCTGCCAAATGCATGAATGAAAACGTAAAGTCTTGTTCATCGTAATCATAATTGGTTGTTTAAGCCTGGTCTTTTAGGCTTATATAAGTTTTCGGAATTTGTTCACAACATGAACAACCATCAACATTTTAACAGTTAAAAAATGTAAACCTAAAATAAATAATAATCTCCAAAAATAAGTGAATAATTAATTAATTCATAAATAATCTTATTTTATATTATGTCCACTATTTATGTCCATCAATATTTTATTGAATATTCATGGACATACATAATTTATCCTTTTATACAATGTGACATATGATGTACCAGTTTTTGTTCCCTAGGAATCAAACCCATGACCTTGCTGTTGCGAGCACTATGCTTTACCAACTGAATTCCAAAAAAGATGTATAAGAGGGAAAGAAAAAGATTAACAATCAAGTAAATATAAAGACAGCTGTACATGTGGAAAACGACCCCTCACATATAAGACCAACAGTGAGCAAAATTGATCCTTTTAATGTAGCAAGACATATTCTGAGTACATACTTATTTAAAATCATGTTTTTATAAATAGAATAAAGAGATGCCACATGTATTCTGTATTTTCTTTGTTAACCTTTGTTGTTTGTGCCTTTAGCATCATTCTGAGCTATTGTACAGTAAGTCGTTTTCTCCTGCTGGAGCTGCATTATTCCCTACACATACTCGGTGGAGATCTTTCTGCTGTTAGTATTGTGGGTTAGGGATGGAAGAGCTGGACATGCGGTCTTTATTTCAGCTCGCTGGCACAGACGGCACAATGTGTGTGACATTGATCTCTGTGGCTTGAGCTCGGCCTGACCAGTGGAATTTTGTGGATTTCTGTGCAACTTCTAGTTATAGTTTTCCACGAGGAGTTTAGCTTTTCTGCTATGGCAGTTTCAGCTTTTAAATCTGGGTTATTAGCTGTAAGCAATTCAAATTAGGGTAAAAGCAAGTATACTGTCTGTAGTATGCTACATGGTTATTTACCTCACATCTCTGTGATCTTCTGGTCTCTAGATGTGGCTCGGGTCCTTTAATGTGGGTCTCAGGGTTATTACAGTTAACTAAAACATAAACTAAAGCTAATAGCCATTTAAAAACCACACACACATCATGCACTCACACACACACACACACACACACACAACACACACACACACACACACACACACACACACACACACCACACACACACACACACACACACACACCACACACACACACACACACACACACACATACACACACACACTCACTCTCTCTTCTACATACACACACACACACACACAACATTTTTTATTTATATAACATAAATTTGGACTAAAATACAATAAAAAATAAGATTTCTCATTTTTGTTTAGCTAAGTAAAATAACTAAAACAAAATAAAAATAAACAATTAATAATTATGTATGCCTACTTACCCGCATATTAAATCTAACATTTATACAACAAACATTTATAAATATACACAATTATAATTTTTTTATAAATAATATTTATATCAAATAGTAATAAAGATAACAAAAACGCAACACAATTAAAAAAAAAATAAATAAAAAAATATTTATGTCTGGATCCCAAAAAGCCACAGGTCGAATCACACATCAAAGTTTAACACTCTGATCCCATCACTAACAGATATAGAGATACTTGCCCTAGCAAACACATGACTAATAATGACACGCTGCTCTAGATGCAGCAGCTCAAGCTCTGTTCTTCTCATTAAACCGGACAGATGTTTCTCTGCGGTCTCTTTTGGGTAGGAAATGATCACAGATGACTGTGGCTACTGCTAGGAGTATCACAGTGTGTGAATTTGTCAAACATGTGCATCGGCAGAAGCTGGAATTTCCTGCTCTTAGAGGAAGAATAAGCAGGATTTAATGGCATTGGAGCATGCATTGAGCCCATAATGCACCGCAGTGTCCTAAAATGACATACAGTTATTAAAGAGATAATCTCAGCTTTGTCATTTCTCATCATAAACCACTTCCCCTTTCCTGATAAACTGCATACAGTATCTGAAAATTAAAAAGCCCAGTCTAATTTTTGTGTGCAGTAAATTATTATTAATATATGTTCAATAAACAGAGCAACAGATATAGACCCCATACAGCACAAAATATATTTTTGACATGTTTTGTTGTTAAATTACAGGTGAAAATACAGGTAAAAAATACACATCCAGAAAATATGTTTTAATTATATTTTAATTATTTGTTTTGATAATGTTGTTTTGCATTAGAATGTGATTAGAGGTGAAACGAGGCAATACCAATATGATTAAAGATAAATGTTCAATAAATAAAGTAAACCCATACAGCACAAAATATATACAGTACATGTTATGCTAAAATACAGGTAATATATTTAATTATATTTGATCAAATAAATAAATATATTTTTAGTTCAAATACAGGTGAAATATAATATTATTGTATTTTATTTTGATTTTGTATTGAATATATTTAAATTGTTTTTTTTGTTGCATTTTTTGTATATTTTAAATATCAATGTTCAATGAACTTTTAAACTAAAACCATACAGAACAAAACGCATTTTATTTATATTTTATGTTAAAATACAGGTGAACATACAGGCATCAATATATTTAAATTACATTTTATAAAGTCCATTGTAGCTTTTTCTCTGAATTTTTTGCACGTATATTTATTTATTTACAATATATGAAATAAAAATACTGCAGTAAGAATATAAAACAGTTCACATATTATGCATACAGTATGTTGTTTCAACAAATTCTAAACTTGTATTGGATTCGAGCAGTGCGTTTTATCATTATGAGTTTTATCATGTCTCATCATAAAAAGCTCCAGCACTTCCCCTTTCCTGATAAACCGCAGCGCTCAGAAGCGCCGACACTTGCAGCAAAAGTCCTGCCTGGTTCTTTCTGCAGTAAATGATCATTATTATCCTGTTTCAAAGGCTTTGAAAGAGCAGGAGGTTAATGAGTCAGAGAGTGCTTTCAGCACATGGTGTTCGGTGGACAGTATCTGCTGCGTCTGGGTCCGGCGCAGCTCGCAGGGGAAGCAGAAGAGCATTGCAAACATTCCCTTCTAATTGTACACTTGTTGTCTTCAAAGGACAGAAGCTGTAGTCTAGATTCATGGAATCTGGGATACAACAATAAGCCACACATCCGTCCAGCCCAAAGCCGCAGGCTATTTAAAGATAAAGTAGGCTGTAGTTTTTTGCCACTAAATGAAGCACCCACCCTTCCGCCGCGCTACATATTGGAAACAGATGCCTTCGGTTGTGATGCTCAGCTCATTTTTGTGGATTGCGATTTTTGTATTTATTTTTTGCTGGATCTAGATGGCAATTTATTGCCCAAGCCATTTATAAAGACCATTTATTCCTGAACACACACACTGATATCATGTGCAACAAACAGAACTGCAAACATAATGACTGTTTTCAAACAGGTTCCATTAGTCCCGCCTCCAAACTCACGCCATTGGTCAATGTTAGAATTGCAGTTCTGAAAACAATATCACACTTTTCCTTTAATAAACATGAGTTGATTAATATATTGTTTGCATGCCACTATTTTCTCACATTTAAGAGAGAATGTTTTGCATGATTAGTTTGTAGCTGAATAATTAGAGGTGAATTGTGGCAATAGCAATATGATTAAACATTAGTGTTCTATAAATAGATCAACTAAATCCATACAGCACAAAACATTTTCATAAACCCTGGTAGAAATATATTTAAATTATATATTTGAAGTCCATTGTAGTGACTGTCTGTCTGTAGTGACTGAAAATGAGGTACAATATGGCAATAGCAATATGATATCAATATTTTATGTTAAATTACAGGTGAATGTGTAATATACACTCACTGGCCACTTCATTAGGTACACTTGTTTATTGACATGCTACAGCAGCTTTGATCGCAGCTCATCCAGCAGGATCTGGGGAACTCTCTCTATAATAAACTGCTAACATGCATTAAGAACATCAGGCTGAAACGCATGAGTGATCACTCTCTCTATAATAAACTGCTAACATGCATTAAGAACATCAGGCTGAAACGCATGAGTGATCAGTCTATCAGCAGCAGCAGCATTTCTCTTTCATTTGAGCTGACAGTGTAAGATCGATTCGCGGCGGTGTTTGATGTCTCAGCTGTGTTGTGGGGTTTGCTACTGTGAGACGCTCCCTACTTATACCATAATTACTGCATCTGCTCTGTATTTAAAGACCTCCAACTCAATGTTTTGGCAACTTTATGGCCACACTTAACTGTCAGAGAAAGATCTGAAGTGTTCAGAGAAATCTTTAGGGGGACAACAATAAGCGACTGCATGTTTAAAGGCATCAAACACACAATTTTATTCCGCAGTGATTAATGCAAACTTTCAGATGAGAAATATTTATCATTTTCAAGATAGTGGTTGATAACTTTTCAAGTTTGAATGCATGTCATTCCTCTTCTACAGAACCATTGCTAATACTTACTTACTGATGTCTTTGCTGCTGTTTTCCCACCAAAACGATATCACTTCCTGGAGGATGACGTCAGGTTTGTAGTTCAAGGGACATAAAAACAGATTAAAACAATATCTTCAGAAAGCATGTTTTATGATACTTTCTAAAAACTATTTGTTACATACATTTTATTTATATATATATATATATATATATATATATATACACACACACACATATACTGTATATATACACACATACATATATATACATGTATGTGTGTATGTATGTGTGTGTGCCCAGAAAAGCGCTATATACTTGTAAGGAATTATTAATATTATTATTATTAATATTGTGTGTGTGTGTGTGTGTGTGTGTGTGTGTGTGTGTGTGTGTGTGTGTGTGTGTGTGTGTGTGTGTGTGTGTGTGTGTGTGTGTGTGTGTGTGTGTGTGTGTGTGTGTGTGTGTGTGTGTGTGTGTGTGTGTGTGTGTGTGTAAACCTATCTTGCCTTATTTGAAACATATTGATTGAAAATTATTATACTTGATTAAAACTACTACTAGAAATAATATAAAATATAAAAACAATATATTATGATATTTTAACATGTATTATAATAAAAACTGTTTTTGTCAAGACAGCATTTCTCATTTTTAACTTGACATACTAAAATAGTTAAAACTGAAATAAAAATGTATAAAACAAAATATTTTAAAAAGTAATAAAAATGACTAAAGCATATTTTGATTGAAGGAAAAAAAGAAAGAAATCAGGGTTATTATAGTTGACTAAAACTATTTAAAAAATTTACTAAAAATAAACTAAATGTTGAGTAAAATATTTAAAATAATTACCCATAAAGGTATAATATTATAAAATATAATAAATATTATCAATTATAATAACATATATTATATCATAAAATATATTATCTATTATAATAACAACTTTGATGTTGTCAAATAATTAAGATGAATCCTTGTGTTTACTTAATTGTCATACAATGCTGATATAATATAATAATAAACTGTATGAACACAGAGAAACGCTAAACAGGGACGTCACAGGTCATCTCATCACAGAGCAATCCGAACGTGTGGCTCATCAACTGAACGTCTATTTCAGAATCACTGCATTCCTTCACACCAGGTTTACACTCAGCCCAGAATGATCTCGTTGCAAAAGGTTGAAAGAGAAGATCTGAATGAAAGGCAAGGATATAATCATCGCTGCATGTGATGCAACCCATCCGAGGATTTACAGGCCGACGTGTGAGGGCAAGCGTTTTTACACGACAGAAGAAAAGAAAAAGCGTGAGGAGGACGTGCTGGACTCTAAAACAAAAAGACAAGCATCCATTGTGTCCAAACCCACACGTCCCAATGCATCCTGGGACACGCGATGTGGGCAAGGTGTGTAAACACATCAGGGCGCGCTGTCATGGCTTTCAAGTGCTGCTGATGAATGCATTATTAAAATAGCGGAGGGAAAGTACATCTCCTGAAAGGGCCGCTGACATGCAGAAGCTTGACTGCACTCGCGCGCGCACACACACGCACACACGCACACACGCACACGCACGCACACACACACACACACACACACACACACACACACACACACACACACACACACACACACACACACACACACACACACACACACACACACACACACACACGGGCAGGTGTCTGCGGCCGCAGGGCTTCGGGAGAGATGCCAGATGATTTAGTTTAGAAAGACAATAAGAGCGCTGAGGTTTCCAGTTTCTGAGGACACCACCGCGTCTGAGCTGCAGAAGGTGGGAGTTTTGTCCATTGTGTCCATAAAGAATAACTGTTAGCCAAACAATACGCTTATTATGGAGAATGTGTGTGTTTTCCTGCCGCGTTCGGTCACAGGTGGCTCGCCGAGGGAAGGTGTGTGAGTGCTGATATATGATGGTGTTGTTCTTCTCTTCCTGAAGTCTGCTTTCTGAGAAATACAGTATTGTTCAGAAGTCGGTGAGATACTTTAGCGTTCTTATGCTCATCAAGTTATTTGATTAAAAATACAGTAAAAATGTGAAATCTTATTTCAATTTAAAATAGCTGTTTTCTGTTTGGATACATTTTAAGATGTAATTTATTTCTGTGATCAAAGCTGAATTTTCAGCATCATTACTCCTGTGTCACATGATCTTCAGAAATCATTCTATTGTGCTGCTTCATATTTTCATGGAAACCATGAATTCAAATAGAAAACAGCTATTTTAAATTGTAATCATGTTTCACAATATTTTGTTTTACTGTATTTTTGATCAAATAAATGCAGCCTGAAGATACTTTTTTCAAAAACATTAATGTTGATATTATTATCAATGTTAAAAATAGTTGTGCTGCTTCATATTTTGGTGGAAACTGTGATATATTTTTATTTTCTGGATTAATTAATGAATTGAAAGTTCAAAAGAACAGCAATTATTTGAAATATAAATCTTATAACATTATAATAAATATTTTTACTGTCACTTTTGAACAATTTAATGCATCCTTGCTGAATAAAATTATTAATTTATTTAAAAAAAAAAACTTTTGAGCAGTAGTGTAAATATTTCATAGGTTTCATTAAATAAATAACCAAATAATATGTATAACTTAATAAACAAATAATAATTAATATAACCAATATGTAGGGAATCTCTCACCTCATATAGTTTCAAATCTCTGATGTCTTTCTTCTTTGGATTGCTGCTCATTTTCAATAATGCTCATACTCTCTAATCTCCATTCAACAAAAACGAACAGTCACTAATGACGATGTTGCTGAGCTCCTAAAATGAAAAAAAAGCATCAGGAATATAGTACATATATGAGTGCATTATATTCTAAGTCTTCTGAAGTCATACAATAACTTTACTTGGAAAAAAGACCCAAATTGAAGTCATTATTTGCAGAAATGCTTTTGAAATGTCAGATCTTCAGATGACAAGATGATGCTCCAGTTCATAACAAGCAGTATTTAACGGACTAATATTACTCCGAATCGTTCTAGCTGAGGCTGAAGAGTTGAAGGTCTTGAGCGTGAACTCTGGCTCAGGTCACGAGGTGAGCGTTTCTGCTGGTAAGCGTGTGAGTGGGCATGCAGATGTTTGTGGATGTGGTTATGATTATGCAGGTCCAATGACTGAGCAGCACTGTGCAAAAAATGACCATATTCACCATAACACTACAGTTATTGTTTACTGTCAAACCACAAATTAAAACGGATCTCCTTGTATACCACATACGACACATTCAGAACTTTTTGTAGGAATATTATAACCACTAATTGTGTTAGCAAATAATGCACTCTAGATGTGACATTTAAACAAAGAATGCAGCTGAAATAATTAGAAGTTAACAGTGTTATGGATTAACATACACCAAAACCTATAAATCAGTATGACATAAACAAATGCAGTAGATTCTGCATTTACAAAAGCACAGTTGTATTGAATGCACTTTGAATATGGGCTGAAATACACATGCACTGCGTGTACACAGTGAGTTAAATGAAGACAAGGTCTGCCGAAATGAAGCGATGCTGCCCTCTGTTGAGCAAAGAACACAAACACTGACCATAAACAGACCTCCAACTGACTTTACTGCATTATCAAATGAAAGTCATATAATAAACAGCTATTGAGTTTATTGAAATCAAAGATTCAAAGGGTGGACTCTTGAATTATACTTAAATATGCCTGAACATTTTTTTTTATTAAAATAATGTAATTAATTTAATAATTACTAATTGACAGCTTTATTTGTGAAGCATTATGTTCAGTGATAAGGAAGTAAAACAATATAATAATTATATATTGAATTTTATATTATATATTTCAAATGTTATTACATTAGAAATTATGCACTATACAAATTATGCATTTGCATGTTATTACATACAAATTATGCATGACCTATACATGAACAAATATGTTTTGGGCTACTGTATGCTTGTATTACTCATTAAGCTCTGTAATATACAGCATCGATATGCAAACATAATCTCATTATAACTACATCGGCATTATTTTAATGCAAGTGAATGTAAATTAATCTGAAATGTCTAAGAAAAACAAACTAAAAATAAACACTACAACTACTACTATTATAAATCTGTATTGTTTAAGTATTTGTATACTGAGGATATGAAGATACCCTGATATTATAATATTATTTTGAATTGTAATTTTTGACAAAACCCGACATTACACAATCAAGAGGAAAATTAAGGTCAAAACTTGAATGCAACTCGTTAAATCTATCATACTCTGTTTCATCAGGTGATGTAAAACATTGCTTCATGTGGTAACATCTCAAAACTGATAAAGATTTAATATTACTACATAAACATACACCAAAGGGTCATTTTAAGGGTCAAATCGGGTAGAAACAGCTCCTTAAGATCACAGCTGGACACTTTCACTCTTTGCATTCTATTTATACAATGACAATTTTCCCCAAAAACACTTGATGTAAAAATCCCCCACAGTGGGAAAGAGAATCCTGTCATCACAGCACTCATCAGTCAAGTGTTATCAGGGAGACTGTCAGTGAAAAATGCAGGAGGAAAGACGTGTGTGCGGGGTGAGCATGGTGCAGGGTCACTCCCTCACACACGCACACGCACACACACACGCACACACACACACACACACACACACACACACACACACACACACACACACACACACACACACACACACACACACACACACACACACACACACACACACACACACACACACACACACACACACACACACTCACACACAGACACAGACTCACACACACAGACACACACACACACACGCA
The DNA here is from genome assembly GCA_027422405.1 of Ptychobarbus kaznakovi. Classification (NCBI taxonomy): domain Eukaryota; kingdom Metazoa; phylum Chordata; class Actinopteri; order Cypriniformes; family Cyprinidae; genus Ptychobarbus; species Ptychobarbus kaznakovi. The sequence continues at coordinate 25,912,764 of CM049806.1, read as the reverse complement.
CACACACACACACACACGCACACACACACACACACACACACACACACACACACACACACACACACACACACACACACACACACACACACACACACACACACACACACACACACACACACACACACACACACACACACACACACACACACACACACACACACACACAGCACACACATTTACACACAATGCAGTTGTTGAGCAGAATGAACAGACATGAGACAGAGGGAAACTATCATCTGGTCAAACGTGTGAAACCTCGTCAGATATTAGCCGCATTCAACTGGTTAACATCCTCCCACTCGATCTCTGCATTCCTGCAGAATGAACAGACATGAGAAAGAGGGAAACTATCATCTGGTCAAACGTGTGAAACCTCGTCAGATATTAGCCGCATTCAACTGGTTAACATCCTCCCACTCGATCTCTGCATTCCTCAACTCCTCCTGAGAAGCTCACACTCAAACACGGCTGTTTCTGATGCTTTATGCGTTATAAAATCCTGAATCTGAGGCTGAAATTCTCCGCTGAGACAGATGAAGATTTGTGTGAGTAGATAGACTTTACTGTGTTCATATGAGCAATATAATGAATATGTAATGACTATAATGTGCAATATAGGAATATATAAGCAATGACGAGATGTGTCTGAACTGAAGTGGATGGTGGACAGTCACTCTATTATGCATCTGTTTTTAAAGAACATTTATGATGCTGAGAATAGAAATCACAAAGAAAACTGTAGGTTTTTACTGAATGCAAGTGTAACTAACCTCTGAATCGCGAAAACAGAACACTTCTAAATGTATTAACTGGCAGAAAGTTGCTTGGTTTATTAAAAAGCATTGAAATGATGACACCTATGTTTAGATTTAATGCTCAAAAATGCATTAAATACAGTATACAACAGTTTATGTATTTATTATATATATATTATATATATATATATACACACACACATATATATATAATTTATTGTTTGTTTCTTTACATTTTTTTTTTTAGTTTTAGGTAATTATAATAACCGTGGTATGCATTATCCCAAAAGCATGATGAGAAACACAATAAACAGCACATAGTGGCTTTCAGCTTGAAATAATGAGTCATTTTTGTCTGATTCACTGACCTTGAATTTCACATGTGAGTCATCTTTCAAAGACAATATTGGTGGCACCGCTATATCCTGTGGATGAAAACAGATGGAGAAAAAAAACATTATTTCTTAAAAAACTTTAGTGCTGTTACTGATGAAAATGTGTACATGTGAAATAACCTGATCATGGTCAACAGATGATGCACGTGACGTCACACTGCGTTGTGATGTTTTTCTGGACTGCTGTGTGTGTGAGAACACAGGATCCTCCAGCATTAAACTCCAGCAGCGTTGTCATCAACACGAATGCAACACCACCACTGTGTCTTCCCATCGGAGACAACCCGGACCCTACATGCTGTATGAAAATGCATTGTTTTTATATGTATGTGTGTGTGTGTGTGTGTGTATGTATATATATATATATATACACTATATTGCCAAAAGTATTGGGTCACTCCCTTCTAATGAAAGGTTTGACTACTTTAGTCATTTCAATGTGTACAAATCTGAATGTTTAAGCATATAATGATATTCTAGGGAATTGTGTGCTTCTAATTTGGACAGGAGCCTTTTCTATTCTAACATGACAGTGTCTCTGTGTATAAGACAAGAATCAAAGAGAAATGATGATTCAGTCAGTGTGGAAGAACTTGACTGGTCTGCAGAAAGCAGCTGAACACCTCTGGTGTGACTTTAAATGAGCCAAAAACTCATCACCAAACACCAATGACTTGTACATTCATTATATAGGCAAAAGTACTGGGACACCCCCTTCTTTAGAAGAGAAAAAGGTACTTCAAACTGTGGCAACAAAGAAATTAATGTACTTTAAAAAAAAATGTATTTCCATCTCTGTTGCAACAGTTTTGAAGTGTATGAAATGGCTGTATCTCATATGTACAAGTCATTGGTGATACCAATACATTGGATGACGTCATCACACACACCACCTTATCGGTAAAACACCAGTTGGATGGAGAATATCGCAAAGTTTTTTTTCAACACATTCATTTTGTCAATAACAAAACAGCACAAAAATGGGATGAAAACTTGGTTAATGAGACGACCTCCAAAACAGGAATCTTTTTACAGGTGCAGGCCCCTAACATTTTTTCCCTACTCATCTTTCCTGACTGTTTTTCACTAGTTTTGCATTTGGCTAGGGTCAGTGTCACTTCTGGTAGCATGAGGCGATACCTGGACCCTACAGAGGTTGCACAGGCCGTCCAACTCCTCCAGGACGGCACATCAATACATGCCATTACCAGAAGGTTTGCTGTGTCTCCCAGCACAGACTCAAGAACATGGAGGAGATTCCAGGAGACAGGCAGTTACTCTAGGAGAGCTGGACAGGGCTGTAGAAAGTCCTTAACCCTTCAGCAGGACCGGTGTCTGCTCCTTTGTGTGCAAGGAGGAATAGAATGAGCACTGCCAGAGCCTTCACAAAATGACCTCCAGCAGGCCACTGGTGTGAATTTCTCTGACCAAACAATCAGAAACAGACTTCATGAGGGTGGCCTGAGGGCCCAACGTCCTCTAGTTGGCCCTGTGCTCACTGCCCGGCTCCGTGGAGCTCGATTGGCATTTGCCATTGAACACCAGAATTGGCAGGTCTGCCACTGGCGCCCTGTGCTTTTCACAGAAGAGAGCTGGTTCACCCTGAGCACATGTGACAGATGTGAAAGGGTCTGGAGAAGCTGTGGAGAACGTTATGCTGCCTGTAACATCGTTCAGCATGACCGGTTTGGTGGTGGGTCAGTGATGGTCTGGGGAGGCATATCCATGGAGGGACGCACAGACCTCTACAGGCTAGAAAATAACACCCTGACTGCCATTAGGTATTGGGATGAAATGGACTACCCTGCTGCATCGTTTTTTCCCGTTGATAATGTATTTCCATCAAACGATGTGGCATCCTTTCATTCCTAACACATTACCCAGTCCATATCAGTATAGATATCCAGCATGATATTTTCCCCATTGAAATCTGATGCGTTTTCAAAGTGTTCCTTTAATTTTTTGATCAGTGTATTATATTGTACCTACAGTAAATATAATAAAAGGTTGTGTCATTACTAGCATGCACACAACAATTCAATAATGAGTATTTTGTTTTGCTTAAATGAAAAAAATGTAAAGAATTAAGAACAAATAATTTGTGTTTACAGATACAGATGACATCTTAAACTCCAGTATGATAAACGCCACCATCCCAATGCCATCGAGTGTAGTTACAGAGTCAGTCCTGACTACAATCTTAACCACAACAGTTTTAACTCCAACAACTCTGGAATCAAAACTAGCACCAATCACTCCTACGGTACATCAATCTCCAAATTCACCTGAAGACATGAAGTTTACGTCCAAAACACCAAGACAGAGTCCCATGATAGTGGATAAAAGGGTGCTTAAACATCAGGAAGATGGGTGGAATGCAGGCGAATCTACAAACTGTGCCTTTGACCCCTGCGTTGACCTCCAAGACACCTGCTTTAACAGACCCGACCCGACCTGCATCTGTCCTGGGGTGACCTCAGACTCCCAGCCTCCGGACAGACCGACCTCGCTCTCGGTCACGGCGGTCACTCACAGCGTAGTGCTAGTTAAGTGGTGTGCGCCTTACTCCCCGGTACTGGAGTACTTGTTAGTTGTCAGACATGAAGGTTTAGTGCAGAAGAACCTGAGCATCAGCTCTGCGGTCCGTCAGGTGTTCATATCAGATCTGACAGCTGATCACATTTATCACATCTGCGTTCAGGCCGTGAACAGCGCAGGATCATCCGGCCCTAAATGCGTGTCGGTCTGGATGGGTTTGAACACAGAGGTGTATTTATACAGTCTCGTAGCGCTGTGCGGAGTCCTGATGGTGACTGTGGCAACACTGAGCTTCTGTCTGTATAAACAGTGTAAGAAAACACCAGAGAACCCACATCTCACCCGCTTAATCTCCATCCCCAATCCAGCGTTCTTCAACCCATAGGAAAGCTCAGAAGGAGTGGAGGAACTTACCTCTTCATATGCAGCTGCATGTGAGAAGACCTTTATACAGAGGCAATTAATGGAAATACTCTCTAAATAAGAGTTTTTAGATATTTAACTGAAATGTTTCACCTAAGTAGGCTAATAGTTCTAACAGACATTCTTAAAAATGACCTGCATAGTTGGCGGGTGACTCTCTTTGAAGTATATACATTCATACATACAATGTTTTTTGTATTAAAATGACAAATATATTATAAACTAATTCAAAATATTCATTTAAAATGCTATTTTAAATATATATATATTTTTTAATTCTATATTGTAAATATAAAAAAAATCAAAATACACAAATGTTCAAATATTCATTAAAAACTACTAATACTACGGGGCCGTTGAATGCTTGAATCTGATTGGATGACGAACGTTCTAAAGGTGCGTTCACACCAAACGCGAATGACGCGAATAAATCGCGCGAAGTTGGACGCTTGAACATTTTGAGTTTACTCGCTTCATTCGCGCGAGAAATTTGCGCGTGAAATTCACTACACAACAGACGCGAATTCGCGTCATGGGGGGGCTTCTGCCAGGCAACTCCAGTCTCGTTGCAAAATGTATTCCTGTTTTTGTAAAAGTACGAAGATGTATATACAGCTCCGGGTACCCACATACAACCACAATTATTTTTTCCTTCATTGTTGTTCGGATTTTCTGCCATTCGCGCGAGAAATTCGCGCCGCCTCATTCGCGCGAATAGCGCCGCAGGATTGTCTTTCGCGTCTTTGCATTGACTTAACATGTAAATCATTCGCGCGATTCGCGTCAGGTGTGAACGCACCTTGAGGTGTGCGATTATTTTCAGATAAACACACGGCGAACGTAGTTCCAGGCAGCTCTCTCGACCGCTTTACAGTCCGTATCACTTCGCCAAATGATTTCAGTTATTTCAAAAGGTCTTACAACAGAAAACATAACCAAAACCAACAAGACACTGGCCAAATACATAAATATAGTAAGCAATGGGACAAAAACGACAGATCATTTGCATGTTTTGCCACAAAATGACGTTTTATTGTGTACGTAAAGCACATACTCTATTTCTCCCGCTCTCTCTCCCTTACAGACACAGTTTACACACATGAAAACATACGCGCTAATGTTGTCAGTGCTGCTCTGACGACTTTGTCAGTAAATAGTTTAGCAACTTAAAAGTACATGACATTTCTCACAAGCGAAGCGAGGTAACAACGACACTGTCCGTGAGGAAAATGAACTTAAAAAGTAGGGAAGCCGAACACTGATGAGAGAGACTCAGATAGGTAACGTTAGGCTAACCAGGCACGCTCAATCTCTCTCTTTCTCTCTCTCATAACTTAGTTATTAGCTGCATTTGTCTATCAACGGCTCAAGCCTCCGTTACGGTTTAAAAGGACGTTTTGGAATCAGCAAGGGAGGCGATGGATGAGATGCGGAAGAAATAATCCTACTCACAAAAGCGATTGAAGTAGAAAAACCGGACGAATCCCTTGAAATATATCATCTTATCGATGTGTTGAGGTGTGGCAACCGAAGTATAAGCAGAATAATTGACTCCAGACCGTTGAATTATTAGAAAAATAATGCACAGCCGAGGTGTAACGGCCACGACGCAGTGCATTATTTTTCTAATAATTCAACACCCCGTCAATTATTCCTTACAGATAAATCATTAACATTGTCAGTACATCAGTTAAACAGGGATGGAACACAATGGAATTAATGCAGGGTTGCATGATTTTTTAATCATATATGATTTCCTCAAAAAAAATTAAGAAAAAAAAGGATTGTAAATGTTCAAAAGAAACATGAATTAAAAAAAGGAAAATAACAGTAGTGCATCAAAAAGTATTTGTTAGTGTGAAAAGTAGAAGTTTAATATAGTTACAAATTGCATTTAAATATTTAATGGTTACTTAAATACTCATCTTATTTATAGTTTTAAGGTCAGTCTAAATCTACTACTTCAATAGAAAAGCAGATTCATTTTCTATTTCTCTTTGTTACTTCAGTTTTTTTGCTTTGCAATTCAAAGTCTTATGCAATTTGGAATTTAATCTTAGCTAACAATCATATAAATACGTCACCTAATCATTGTTTAGACCACGTTCTATTTTTAGACTTTTTTAAATGTCTCCTCAAAAGAAACAAAGTTACACGCTGCAAACGTGTTGAATTAATTAGTAAGAAATGACAATCTATTGCACTGACTGAAACAAGTTTTTAAACATCACATACGCACAAAATGTGTTCAAAAAAAATTTTGATGTCCATTTTTATTCTGCAAATCCCAACATTCATTCATTAAAATTGATTTAAAACCATATACTGATCAAAAACAAAAAACCTGTGAATTTAATATTGTAATCAAAAAATAATGTGTGCCTTTTTACAGACTAAAGTGTCTTCATTACAAAAGTAAGATGTGGCATTAATTTCCATCCTGATTATCCAAACGTCTTGGTCAAAGCTCAATCTCAGATGAATGGACAACTACTTAGTGTTGTTCATCACCTCAACGGTCTTTTTACCGTAATGATAGTAGCTGTAACCGGATGCTGCGGTCGTCAGTGCGGTAATGTACCTGCAAACAAACACAATACACGTTCACTGAACTGGATTGAATCATTAGAATACGAGTCAGTGACACGTGATGGATGTGATTGTGAAACCTCACCACAGTGACTGCAGTAAAACACTGTCAGTGTAGTGAAACACAGGCGCAGCCAGAGACGCCGCCACCAGAAACAACTGCACCGCCGTGTTGATCTGAAACACACACATGGGTTTCCTATTTCAACAAACACTAAACAATATCGATTTATAATACCAACCATCACAATGGTTATCACTGGACATACAATCTAAATAATCTGCCATCATGCATTGGTAACATGTCTATATGAAAGCATTCCTAGTTCAGAGTCATTCAAATCTGATCTCTATGATAAATACAAACCGAAACATCACTAAAACGGTTACAATTTAGTATTTCAGGGCCTAATCATTTTCATGATGACAAAAATGTATTACTATTGTACAGTATAATGTTTCTTAAAGTAATAATAATACAAATTAAAATAGTTTTTTTAAGGAATATCACCAAAATTAATTAAAATAAAGTTTTCAATTTCATTTTTTATTTGATTACATTGACAGAATAATTTAATTCTTAAAATGTTTTGCCTTCATTTAATTACCAACATTTTTGATAATGCGTATTAAATATTAAAATCACAAATACACAGAAACAGAATAAAAAAAAAAAATCATAAAATTCATAATTTATTACAAATTTGACAATAATAGGGTCTTATTAAGATGTATTGTAGCATTTTAAATTAACTGTTGAGTTAAAATAATAGTTATAAAGTATTAAGTGTTAAAGTTCTATTAATTTAACTGATTAGATATACTTTTTGATTACTTATATTTATTTAAAATGAAAAAAAGGAAATTCTGAAAAAAACTTAAATGGAAAAAAAACTGAAATTGGGAAAAAATAAAACTACATATGGGAAAAAAAAGATTTATATTTGAATAATATAGTGCCATAATATATACAATTAAAGAAGATTTGAATGAAGAGAGAAATATTGATGATTTTCTAAACAGACTGAATGGTCCACCTTGCTGATGAGTGTTGGTTTGAGCCGGGCCGTGGTGTAACACGGGTTGAAGAATTTACTGAGCGTTACCTGAACAGAATATAAGAGAAATAACATGGATAAATAGCATAACACAGCAACAACAATTCAGGTGCTTTGTAAAACACTTATATCAGAGCGCACAGATTCACATCAAATAAACCTGCGTAACAATGAAACACAATTCTTGAAACAGTGCATGCCGTTTATCAGTGGCCTTGGATACAGAATAATATTTGTTTTCCATGATTATTAAAAAGTTTAGACCGATGACTTGATGATTTGGGATTCTTTTAAATAGATGATCATACACTGACAACAGTTGACTTACTGGAGGTGGAACGGTTTTATAGCGCACATAGAAAACAGCAGCAATCAGTGCTACATCTCTGGAAATGATCAGTGCTGTCAGCGGAGCTGTGAGGAAACACAAGAGAGACGCGGACTAATTATCAACAACTGATTTATCTGTTCTAATGCACTTCCGAGATAATGCATTAATACATATGGACTGATGTAACCTAATAGTTGTGGGCTGGTAGGTGAAAGCTGGTGAAACCTCACAAAGGGAAACAAAAGAACACCACTAAACCAATATTGAGACACTTAACCGCAGCTTCCTCAAAAGGATTCTTCCTGTTCTAAGTGTATGATGTGCTCTGCTGAATTAAAGGGATAGTTCACCCAAATATGAACATTTCTCCTGTTAACTTACTCACCCTCAGCTCATCCAAATATAGGTGTTTTTTCTTCAGTAGAACAGTAAAGAAGATTTTTAGATGAAACTGTGGTCCATGGTGATTCATAAAATGCAAGCTGCCGCACTTTCAGAGTAAAAAAAGCATATCAGGCAACACAGAATTAATACCCCTGACTCCTGATGATATATTTTGGAGGTCTTATGAAACGATCGGTCTTTGCAAAAAACTAAAATTATTTGCAACATTATTACCTGTAATCCAGAGCCTCAGGCAAATGAAGAAATCTGATTCTTTCACACAGTGTTTAAAATGAACTGGTTCAAATAACCGATTCTCCAGTGTGTTAACGTAATCATGTAATGATGTTACACATACACAATTATATTATTAAATCACCTGATAATGATGTGAAACGGGAATGTTTTACATGTTTAAAGTTCAGCTCTCCTCTTTACATAAACAAGGAGAAACCATAAAAACCTTCATTTAGTCCTTGTTTTAGTGTGAGGTTCATATCAGCGGCTCATCGGGCTCCTGTTTGGAGGAACTAGAGCACTGAATGATTCATTCATCACAGGATCAGATACGCCAATAATTTGGCTCGTTTCCAGGCGTCTGAAAGTGAGTTTTGATTGAGGAACTTGTAGATCTGAGCTGCTCAAGCTGTGAACCGTTTCAGACGCTTCAGTCAGGTTTGGTGAACTGAACTGAATTGGTTCAAAGGAATGATTCATTCGCTCCACACTATTTGCCTGAGGCTCTGGATTACAGGTAATAACGTTGTAACTAATGTTCAGTTTCTTGCACAGACCGATGGTTTCGCTTCATAAGACCTCAATATATCGCCAGGAGTCATGGGTATTAATTGCCTGATATGCTTTATTTGACTCTCAACCTCTGACTTGCATTTTATGATTCACCAAGGACCACAGTTTCAGCGAAAAATATTCCTTACTGTTCTACTGAAGAAAAAGTCAACTACATTTTGAAGCAAATTGCAAATTGTCATTTCTGGGTGAACTGTCCCTTTAAATCTGGGTCTGCTGGTCAATAAATGATGGCAGAAATGTAATGTTTGTATGATCTGTTCATCTCACCTGGGATGAGTTGTGCATATGTCAGACTGACGTAAAGCACACTGATGAGAATCTTATCAGCCAATGGATCCAGAGCGCTGCCCAGAGCTGACTTCTGATTGGGCCAGTTACGTGCAATGTAGCCGTCCAACTGTAAGAGACACCACTGATCAACAAAACTACATCAGCTTAAAGACAGATTATTAAGCCTAAAATAAAATGATTAAGCACTACAGATCATGTTTCCGTTGCTTTACCACGTCTGTTGCTCCGGCCAGTACGAAAAGCCCCAGAGAGACGTGGAAGTACTGCTCCATGATTAAGTATCCCAGCACAGGAGACAGAACGATCCGGGCCATGCAGAGGTAATTAGGGATCGTCCATGGATTCTCATACTGACAATAAATGACATTACATGACGGTATGAATATGCAAGAAGAAAAACGATTTTATTCCCACAGAAATACGAAAGCAACTTTCATTCAATGTAAAGAAAAACAGATATTCTTCATCAGTATGTTTGTCATTTTCTAGTACAAATATCTAGACAATCATGTTAACTATGAACATGATCCGCTAGTATTTGACAACCACAAAGTGAAATAAAAATAATGTTCCTTTTTCAACAAAAAATCTGTTGATTTTTCATTTCAACTGTACAAATTATTTTTGCCAAATAATTTGTTCTTAAAGTTTGCATGTTTGCAGTGAAAAATGCACAATGACATAACACACAAGGTCTTATTTTATAAAAAATACATCAAAATTAAGCAGGTTTATCCTTAAAAACATCTGCCAGCGAGGTGAGAAAAATATACACTTTGTATAAAATACACTATTTCTTACAAAAAAGTAAGAAAATTAGTTTTTGCAGTAAAGGTTGCAAATTTTACAATTAAAATACTTGGCAAAAATACATTTATGTGATTCAAAATGATAAATCAATAGATGAAGTGTTGAAAATAAAGACAAAAAGTAACTCAAATTGACTGATTTAAATTAGTATACTATAGTAAACCCATTTAAAATATGTATATTGGGGGGGGGTCTTGCAAGTTGGATTAAAGTTTTTACTATACTGTTATAAGTAATCAATTTGTTTGTTTGCATTATATTGAAATATTACATTATATTACTGTTAATTATTTATGCATTTCATTCATTTATTTAAATATTAGTATTATTTATTTGAATGTAAATAAGTCTATTTTGACACTGGTCTTCTCTGACCTTGAGGACCCCAGTTTGAGAACCCCTGCTGTAATTGACTTAGACCAGGTCAAACATGTGTGAAAAGCGTGAACACGTTTAAATAATAAACCTGGTTCACTCACCAGCTCTTTAAACTGGAAATGTCCCTCATTCTCTGCAGCTGAAGAGACTGCTTGATCTTCAGCCTTTCCCCTCGAATCCTTCTCAGAAGGTCTCTCTTCCAAAACGGGCTTCTTCGACGCTTCGGTACAAAAGCCATTCGTACCATACAGACTGAAAGTACTGCTCGGAAGCCTGCAGTGCTGTTTAGAGAGTTTTGATCTACATACAACAGAGAAGAGAGGGTCTGGTCTCTGCAGGTCCAGCTCTGGTCTACAGCTCAGAGAGGAGCTCCAGCACCTGCTCGTCAGTCTCTGATTCTGAAGCCCTCGGAGCTGGGATGTAGTGCTTTTCAGCGGTAAGTTTGCAGATGTGTTGTCGTAGTGGCAGGTGGCAGCAGTGCTGAATGTCAGTCTGTGTGTGTGTCCTTTAGCACAGCTCAACCAGCTCTTCCTACAAGCCGCCAAAAACATGTCAGCGGCGTTATCTCCGCAACACTAGATGAAAGATATCCCAGAACTGTCTAACCGAGCACACAGCAGCATGTTTCCCCAATTAACTCGTTCATAATACTTTTTTATTTGAGACATTCATATCTGTCGATCCACATGTTTCTGTCCTGCCGTGTTCCGATCTGGATGTTTGCGACAGTTGTCCAAAGGGGGCGGGGAATTAAAGGGAACGCGCTCTAATATGAGATATAAAAAATAAATGAAATTAATTGAACGCGGTCTATAAAATGCGACATATTAAGTGATATAATATAATATATTTTGATGCTGGTGGTAGCACATAGCAATTTACCACAGTTTTACTGTAGTAAAAACATCTCTAGCATTGTAAACTGTAGCATTATCTTTTATATTTACAAAACTGCAATTCAGTTTATCTGCTAATAAATATAATTAAACCATTAGAATCATATATAATTTATTAGCTAATAAATGCAATATAAAATGTCATAATAGTTAATAGTAATTAACATAGGATATCCTTCAAACAGTTAAAGAAAATTATTAGTATAGTTTTGATTGATTTAAAAAATATATTTAGATGACTTTTTGCAACTTTTAAAAAAATACAGCATTCATATGCATTTTAATGTTCTTTTACATTGGATCTATTGCAATGAAATGTATCAGCTGCACGTGTGTAGGTTTTTATGCGGTTATTTTACTGTAATAGTGTATTGTATTATTATACTGATAATAGTATAAACAGATTTAAACGTTCAGCATTGAACACAGGAGAGTATCATACAATACTAAACTACTTAAACATTGTTTTAATGTTCAAAAATACTATTTAAAACAATTATGAGTCTATTTATGTACATGAAACAATGTACAGATTATTATTTGTATTATTTATTATTTGTATTATTAACATGAAAATACTGAAGCGTTTGTGTAAACATACATCACACTGTATGTTATAAATATAATATCTGTTGCATTAAAAAACAAACACAACAGTATGACACAAGAGTGTAAAACATCATGTGTTGGCGGATTCATATGGTTTGAAGCTGATAGGTCCTGTGGCCTTTCTTCAGAAGATAGCCCTGCTCATTGAGTGCACCGATGAAGCCCTCAAAGTCCACGACCTGAGAAAGCAGAAGTGGAGAGAGCATTCAAACACCGAATGCATCATCTGACAGAGTCTCTGTAATGTAGATGATGTTCACCTGTATTTGCAGATCTTTGGCGAGCTGTCGTAGCTCCTGGAACTCAAACATGCTTTTGTTTGTGCGTTCTGCGAGTCTGTTTAACGCTGTGACAAATCTCTTGACTTTGGAGCGGTTACTCATCCCAGAGCCCAGCTGAGAGCGGTCAAAATCCAGACGGCCAAATTCATCAGAGTAAGTGTCGGCCAAGCTGAACGTGGAAGAACATGAACACTTTACCATTTTTATCAATTAAACTATTGAGGAAATATAATCTGAGACTGCCATAGAATGTTTTTTTATTTTTAAACTGAGGATATACAGGTAGATAAAACACAGAGACGTCAATGAAGACACAGTTACTACCATGCAAACATTTGTATTTTTTCCATTCAATTATATATAGAATTTTTTTTCATGGAGACTTTCACAGGGTGTTATGATTGTTACTTAATAATGCAGATTTAAATAGATAAAGTGCAGTGTTTGTGCATCACCTGTGTTTCATGATCTCCACTACATCCTCCGCATCACTTTGTGTAGCTTTTTCTCGGAGCTCAACACGAGCTCTGGCCTGCCGAGAAAGAGAGAAAAAAATGATCGTCATTCAGAGAATCTAAATTGATTATTTAGACCCCATGAAATCAAGATGTTATTTATCAGACCTTTAGTGCACGTCTATAGAAAATTAACCAAAAATATATTAACACAGTTTGGAATTAAGATCTTTTTTTGTGTGTGTTTTTAAAAATGTCTCTAAAAACAGTAATATTGTGAAATACTGTTACAATTTAAAATCACTGTTTTCTATTTGAATTCATGGTTTCCACAATTATATAAACATTTTCAACATTGGCAATAATCAGAAATGTTTCTTGAGCAGCAAATCAGCATATTAGAATGATTCTGAAGGATCATGTGACTGAAGACTGGAGTAATGATGTTGAAAATTCAGCTGTGCATCATATAAATAAAGTACATTTTAAATGTATTAACATTGTCTGTATTTTCCACCTCTGTGAGTCGGATGAGGGACTCCAGCTGGCGGGTGGTGATGGGTGTGCTGTCGGCCGTCTGGTTCTGTTTGCGCAGCTCCAGATAGAAGTCCTGCAGCACCTGCGCAGCCTCTGCAGAGAGAGAGGGGTGAACGTAGTGCCGGGCGTAACCCAAGTACTTCCGCAGGAGCTGGTGAGGGATGGGGTCAAACACCTCTCCAGGAACCACCTAGACAAAAACAGAGAAATCAACATTAGCACAGCTGTAATTTACTGTACAGTATGAACAAGTAGTAGTAGATGCGTTAATACAATATTGCACAGCATTAATTGTCAATAATTAACACATGATGTTTAATAGAGCAGTAGCTGTTGTACAGTCAAACGGGTGCAACAGTAATAGAGATACTAGTTTAAACAAGGGGTTTTCAAACCCCGGGTCGCGACCAAAATGGGTCGCCAGGATGATTTAAGGAAGATGTATATATGTATAACAAAGTTCAAGACTCAGGGAAGAAGGAAGCGGACAACGTACAGAATCATTCAGCGCGGAAATGTATTGTCAACACTGTTCTGTGATTTCTCAATAAAATAGCTTAGAAACTGAGAAGTTCTAGCATATATTTCTTAATAACTAAATCCCACAGCTTCCCTACTAGTAGAGAGATGCTGCCAGGTAGAAGTAATTCACACAAGCAATCGCTCTCACACATGCATTCATTCGTTCAGCGCGGTGTCATCTGCCATAGCTGTGCACAAGGTGTTTTCACAGCTCCAGGTTCAGGCTTATTTGTTCATTAATGACGTCATCAGCGACTAGTCGACGTCGACTTTCATCAAAATAAAAGTCGACTTTAAAAAAAATCAGAAGTCCTTCAACCCCTAGGTAACAATACATTACATTTCTTAGTTGTACATTATCTAACATGACCGTACAATGAGAAATATTTTACAGCATTTATTAATCGGCAATTAAAAAAAAAAAAAAAATTGTCAAGAATTTAATTATTCATTGTTTATGCTAATTTATAGTACATTCACTAATGTTGATGACATAAAAAACTTTTGATTTAAAAAAATATCACTAATAAAATTAATAAATGCTATCAAAGTATTGTTCATTAATAAAGTAGCTAACTCATTTTAAAAGAAATGATTTAATAGTAAAGTGTTACCATGATTTTATGAATTGATAAACTAAATAAAATTAATTAAACTAAAACAGATTAGTTGTTACACATTCAAGAATGTATGAGCAATAGTAAAAGTGATCATTGCAAATACCCTAATAGTTAATTTTATTAATAAAAGATATTACAAAGTTGATAGTTAATAAAAAATATGCAACTTTTGATTTTAACAATGCATTTAGTAAATGTAGAAATGTAGTAAATTAATTGAGATAAACAAATGCTTTAAAACTGTTTTTCCTCGTTAGTTCATGTCAGTTCAGGCCATTAACTAATATTAAAAGATACACATTTTGATTGTATTTAGTGAACACTGAAATTAACGTTATGCTTAAAGACTATTTTTTTCATTGCTCGTTAATGATAACTAACTTTAACAAATGTAAACGTATTGTTCAGTGCTATGATAAAGGGTTTTCAGTAGAATTGGTCATGAACTAAGTGAAGTGGCATTACTTTGAGTGCGTCTGCGAGGGGTTTCTCTGAGGACACCTCCAGAATGGAGATGCTGGACTCCTGTGTGCTGTAGCGTGTGACCGCAGCACTGCTGACCGCACCGTTCTTTCCTGCACGCATGGCCATCACGTGTTCGGACAGCAGGTGGTCGTGGTCCTCGTTAGGGGTGTCCAACAAGATGAAGACCAGATCGAACCTGGACAGCAGCGCACTTCCCATTCTAGAGGGACACAGACAACACACTTAATAATAGTGTAGCCTGTAGTGTCTTGTTCATCAATCTGATGTTCCATGTTGTAAAACAGACAAAATACACATCAATTATTAGACTTATAAACTATGTTACTTGGCAGAAGAAGTGTTGATTATTAATTCGCTGAACATTACCATATCAGGCTTATTGGTCTGTTACAGACTTTACAACTGTATTTGTTGCTTATTGCTGTATCTTTAATCCACTGTATAATCAAGGTCTTTAATAGTATCTCACTTCAGGTTCTCAGAGACAGTCTTGGCTTTATTGTAATGCCCTCCGGCCGGATTGGCCGCTGCGATGATGGAGGTTCGAGCAGGAAGTGTGCAGACAATCCCAGCTTTAGCCAAACTGATGCTCTGCTGC
Organism: Ptychobarbus kaznakovi; assembly: GCA_027422405.1. NCBI lineage: Eukaryota > Metazoa > Chordata > Actinopteri > Cypriniformes > Cyprinidae > Ptychobarbus > Ptychobarbus kaznakovi. Next base: position 25,896,995 of record CM049806.1, on the reverse strand, counting down.
TCCATGGCCTCCAGAAGAGCCTGATGCTGGCTGCCCATCTTATCAAACTCATCAATACAACAGATACCTGGTGAAAATATTGAATATTAAACATCACTTTCCCAAGAATCGGCCTTCCATGTTTGTATCCTGAATTGATTTAGATGTCGATGTTGTAGGTTAAATACCTTGATCTCCCAGCACCAGTGCTCCAGCCTCAAGAGCGTAATCTCCCGATCCGCTGTCCCGGGACAGAGATACAGTCAATCCTGAGGTGGTGGTCGTGTTTCCACACACATATACACCCCTTGGAGCCACGTTACATACGGCCTGGACACACACAATAACAGCACACATATGGCATTTTAATAAAATTGAAATAAATCTGACTGGGTGCTACATGCATTAGAGGAACTCATGAGATCATGTACCTGTAACATCTGACTTTTACCAAGTCCAGGGTCTCCAACGATAAGAATATGTGGGTCTCCTCTTATTGGGATATGATTTTTATCATCAACATACTTTTGACAGCCACCGAACAGAGCCAGAGCCAGTCCTGCTTTGACAAGCTAAGAAATCACACAGAGATATCACGGACAAATTAAAGGAGGCATATTTTGTTTGTTTATTATTTCATTTACTAAATCTAAGCTTTAAAAACAACTCTTGGAAAAAAAAACACAATCAAGTTACATAAGAACACAATATTTGGACACTTACCAAATGGCCATAAATGGCAGGACAAAGAGAGCTGCAATTAAACGAAAGTCAAATTAGCTTCTTCCATTGTAACATATCATGACCGGCTTTGTGTTCACTAGATGTTACTCACTTCACTATGAGTTTGAATAAGTCCTCTTGTGCTTGAATCTCTTGGATGGCGTAGAGATCTTTGATGGAGAACTCCAATGAAGGGCCCTGGCCCTCAGAATCAGCCGCCGCTTTGCTTTTCTGACCCTTCGAGTTGCTGACAGAATTCGCCTGAATGTACAAGAGGAACATACACTTGTCCTTCTTGTTTCTGCCGTTTCCTGAAGAAAGAATGAATCAAATATCAGAAACAGGAAAGAGCAGTCTTGAATAAAATACGGTTTTAATCTGTTGATCCTGAACACAATAATAGTCTAAGAAGCAGTCCGTTCACCTTCAACTATCATTTATTGGACAAAATAATATTGGACATTCTCTAATCAAAGATAGTGCACTAAGTGTAAATAGCTGAAGTAAAGGGTAAAAGTAGTGATATGCTATTTGCACTATGGCAGGATGTTTGCATTTAGTGTAAATAGGCACTCCAATAAATAAATAAATGGATATAGTATATTAATTCCAGTCTAAATAATTATATTATGTGAGAGGTATAACAGCTCGGCACAAAGATCCTCTCTGCACAGTGAATGTGACCATCTTGTAAAAACTGAATCAGACAGAAGGCCACCCGAGGCTGTCCTGTTTGTACAGCCCATTGAGGTCACAGATGCAAAAATAGCACTAGCAGAACTTTGCCGGACTGTAATATGATTGTTTCTGTTAAGTCCTCGTTACTGAGAAGCTAAATGAATCAGAATGAGAATGAGCTTTCTAAAGATCGTTGCACTGACGGTGTGGACGATGTCTCGTACCCTCTTCACTGGACACTTTAATGACCCCTGTGATGGTGACCATGTCTCCAGGCACACAGCTGTCCACGAGGTCCTGAGCGAGCTCACATTCAATGGTGCGCGGGATTCGACCGGACTCACGCTGGTCACCTGACATCAGCTCCTGAACCCTGTGAAGAGCACAGCACAAGAAACCAATGATGAGGATCATGGTGTTCTCTAAAACATCTCACACCAGGGTTGTTATTGTTCACATTTTTTATTCTTTAAAAAAATAATCAATACAAAATAGAAATAAAGCTCAAATTAAACGTTACTATTATATAAGAAATTAAACAAAAACTTAAATCAAAAATAGAAATGATCCATTTGCAACTAACTGAAATTAAATGACTAAATACTACAATTACTTAAAATAAATAATATTTATTTCTATATAGAAATATTACAAAATAATAATGTCAAAAAATATTAATAAGAACTAATCCAAAATATGAATACATAATATAATAGTATATAAATAATACTAAATTAACAATGGCAAACACTCACCAGAATAATATAAATTAATTAAAAAAATAAATGCTTAAGAAAAGATAGATGAACAGATTTGACGATGAAAATATTCTACAAGCATTTACACTGAAAGCTAAAAAACAACTGTATTTGAACAAAAGAGATTTGTTCTGTTCAGATCATGCAATTATATATTAACATACTTTATTGTCTGCCAGTCAACAGTGAGTGTTAAAGGTGAACTTCTGTTTGGAGTGAACGACCGACCACGACATTCAGTCTGTAAACACTGAGAGGGAAAAAAACATCACTTAATACAGTAAACCTGTGTTACAGTTACTGCTTACTATTCGCAATAAATCTAATTTTCTGTGCATTGTTTACAGATTATCATTTGTTCTATATGTAATTTTCTCTGTAGACCTAGTGAAATGAGTTTTTATTCCACTGCATTAATATATATGGCTGAAACTGCACAAAACTTGACTAACATTATTTAGTAAATACATAAGCAAGTAACGCTTGTCTGAAGCATTCTGTACCTTAGTGGGTATGGTGTATTTCCCATCAGGCAGTGAGACGCTCTGAGTGTCTCCACAGCTGTTACAGACGAACGCCAGCTTACTGCAGAGCGGTTTAATGTTACTCACTCTCACCACGGTGCCTCTGATCACAACAAACTTGCCGTATACATTCGCCCTCAGACTTTTCAAAGGAGTCAGTGGCTCGTAGTTATAAACCCTAAGAGAGAAATAAACAAAAGACTACATGAAAACTTTTTCAGAGTTGATTTTTTTATTTGCAAAATGTAACTATATTAAATCACCCAACTCTTTATAAAAAGTTGAATACATAAGTATGTCCAACTTTATCCGCATGCATAACGTTTATTGACGTAGGGCTATACAGAAAATCTCAACTACTTGATTTTTGCAGAATGTAAACAATATTATCGCCCATCTAATCTGCTAAATGCAACTTTAAAGCATGCATATGAATATTAATAATTATATAATATAAATATGAACATCATGAAACTATGTGTATTGTGAAAAGCGTATATAAATAAATTAGACTTGACTTTCATATAGTCAAGTAAAGAGTCTCACCTGGCGCTGATATGAGGGATGTTGATTATGGGTCGTAGACCAGCAGGAAGCTCTTCCTGTCCCTGCAGTTCTGCTGCATGTCTCTCCAGATCCACAGTCAGCACCTGTGGAGAAAAGCTTGATATTTAGAGATTCTGACAGACTAAAAGCAGTCAGTGACAAACACACTGTAAAGTAAAGAATCTCCATTCTGGAGGTGTCCTCAGAGAAACCCCTCGTAGACACACTCAAAGTAATTCCACTTCACTTAGTTCATGACCAATTCTACTGAAAACCCTTTATCATAGCACTTAACAATACGTTTACATTTGTTAAATGCATATGTAAATGCATAACACAAAACCCACCTGATGAATTGCGACTCCCAAGCAGTCCAGTATCTTCTCAGGCATCTCTTTAAGATCTTTGGCAAGATCAGGTAGAGCGTGTGAAACCAGTTTGTTAGACACAAGGTCTTTGTAGTCCACCAAAATGCTGCCTTTCCTTTCAATCTCATCCTGAGAGGTGAAAAAACAATTAAATGAAGAATTAAAATGAGGGAATTAGGGAAAAGCATGCTATGAATTCTGATACCTTATCATAAAGATCAATCTGTGATGTGAAGTACTGCTCAAACACTTTAATCTTCTCAACGTATGGTGAACTTTCGACAAATCCTGGGAAAGGAACACACAGAAATCTCAAGAATATTTTAAGACATGTATTTGACAGGTCAATAACAAATGTTTAAACATAATAGGAAATGTGAAAATATCAAACCTTCAGAAAAATAGAGTCGCCATCCTTTGTATGGACACATGATGTCAAGGGTTGCTTGACTAACTTGTGGAGTAAATCCTGTTCAACAAAAAACATAAAAACATAAATAATCGACAAATAATCAAACAATGGTTTATCAAGTGGCACAGGGTTTCTGCGGGTTTTATGAAGGTACATTTAAGACAAAGTAAATTTAAGAAATAGATTTGATATTGTTTAGATATTTGAATTAAAAAACATAAATCCTAAAGAAGATTTTATTTTTGCAAAGCATGCAACATTTAATTCCATGTCTTTTTTAATTGAACTCTGATTTAAGACTTTTAATGCCTTAAAGGGGTCCTATTATGCTTTTTCACTTTTTGAATTTTAGTCAGCGTGTATGTTTGGGCATAAAAACATCTACAACTTTACAAATCTCAAAGTCCACTCCAAAGGGAGATATTTCGTTTAAAAAAAAATCCCTTTTCAAGAACTACAGCGACCGGCTCGTTTGGACTACAAAGTTGTTTTTCTGTATTAATTGTGACATCACAACATTTTAAATCCCGCCTACTGAAATTCGAATGGTTGGCTGGTGGGGAGAACAAACCCGGTGCGGGTGTTTTATATCACTGTATTTCTGATGGAAACCGACTGTCTTTGTCCAAAATGTTGGATGTTATTTTAATTTAATCTTGCATATAATGTCTGATAAGCAGCATTTGTGAGCGGAGCTCTGCTTTGTGTACAGCGTTACCGTGGAAACCTCGCTCTCTCCCGCTCCAGCAGCGGCTCCCGCTGGCAGATCATTAATTTGCATATATACCGCCACAAATAGTGTAAGTCTGTGGGACTATGGTATAAATAAATTCAACTGTATCACTGCAGTTTCACTGCAATTCATGTTATAATGTCAGAATTAAAGAACAATAAACATAATACATATTACTGTTACACTTATCTGTACATAGTCAATGCATTTATTTTTGTAAGTCCCCACAGACTTACACTGTTGTTGGGACAGCTAACCAATCACAACACATTTCGTTTTTCGGAAGGCGGGCCTTCATCAAACCCGGAACCAATCGAGTCGTTTGTGTCAGGCTGGGGAGAGAGGTATTGTAATAATGTAAATCATGTGAAAAATAATGCGATTTTCGAACCAACAAGCATGAGAGCAAGTTTTAGTACACTCCCAAAACAAAATCAAGACTTTGTAAAAGAGTATAATAGGACCCCTTTAATTTGTGGAAGTGCAAATTTTGTCTTTTTTTAAGATTCACAGAAACCCTGGTGGAAAAATGTCAGTGTAACAAACAAAAATCAGTAATAGATTATCATTTCTTAAATACAAAATTATTTATATATTTACTTATACAGTATTTAATTTGTTTCCTTGAAAACCTGGCATTGTGTACTATGAATATTGTTGGCTCTGTTAATAATTGCTTAGTAGCTTTGGATAAATGCATCTGCTAAAACAAAATAGATTATTATTATTATTTTGCCTATAAACAAGCTATTCCCTAACTGGCAAGACAGTTACCATGTTGTGTATTGTTGGTGGAATAGTTCCCCCCTCCTCCTCCTCCTCCTCCTCCTCCTCCTCCTCCTCCTCCTCTGCTCCATTGACGGCCTCTCCAGCCTCTGTACTGACCATTATTCCATCCTCTTCCTCCTCTCCACCCTCCTCCTCCTCCTTCCTCCAGCTGAGTTGTTTCCACCCCTCCATGACCCTCGGGTCGAACCCTGACCGCTCATCCTTCACCCTCTGAAGTCTGAAAGCAAAATCCCATGGTTATCAATGTGGCACAGCAACACGATCATCCTGATTGAGATCAATATCAACGATATCAATACAGACCCTGTTTCTTTACAGACACTCTCTTACCGGTTACATAAACTACTTACACTAGTCTTAAAAAGTTAGTCATCTTATTTGTTTTCTTTAAGACTTGTCATAACTTTTTAAAACCAGTTAGAAAAAGGTAAATTGGTCTAATTTGAATCATAAAAGCAGGACTGATTATCACTTTAATAACTGCTAGCTGGTCGTCACTACTTCTTCAAGTCTTACATAGGGCTATGTTTATGCAACTGGATCCAGGTTTATTATAATAACCGAACATGAATTATATTGTACTATGTAATATTCTAATAATCTAACAATTAAGAGACTAAAATAAAGCTATATCAGTGAAATCTGTGCTAGAATGAGCCACATTAATGAAGCAGATACAGAATAACGATATCTCTGTCTGGACTATTTATTTAACTGTTAACGTTACCTGTTGTTTCTTACTTTACAACGGCTCGAATTAACGTTATAAGAATTAACACGAAAAAAACAACATAAACTGAGAGAAATTGAAACATATTTTAATTAATAAAGATATTTTAACAGATATTACTATCAAAAGTACTTACTACAGCCACGGTTTGTTTACTTCCTCAGTCAGTGACGTCTGCGAGGCTTCAAGTTTGGCGCTAACATGACGCCACTTCCGTACATGCGCAGAGCCGAATACATCGAGTAAAGATTAGTATTATTTGTTTGTTTGCTTAGCTTACTTTACTAAGCTACATTTAAATGTCATTTCATTTTTTAAAAATCATGTTATTATAATAAATAGCTTTCCAAATGTATGTATACGTGTTTTACCCATTTTTTATTTTTTTATACTACTTTTTTCATTTGTTAATTTATACATTATATGATTTAAATAGTATATTAATGATAATTTTACATTTATAGCCGATATAAATTTTCGTAATTTAAATATTTGCGTGTTTTTTTTACAGTTATGATTTCTTGCTGCGTGTATGATAATAAGAGGGCGTGGCTTCGTCTTTCAGTTTCATCATCAGCATCACCCGACAGCAGCGGGAGGAGGAGGAGGAGGAGGAGGACGAGGAAGAGGCGAGCATCCTTCATGATTCTGCATTAAAGCAGCACTCTATATCAACAAACCCCGGGCCTACACAGATCCAGTCCAGCTCTGCGTGAACATCTCACTCTCAGTCATGGATAATTCCGGGAAAGAGAAGGAGGCCATGCAGCTGATGGCAGAGGCGGATAAAAAAGTCAAATCATCGGGTTCATTTCTCGGAGGGATGTTCGGGTGAGACAGCAGTGATGCTGGTCACGATCTGACATTCAAAGACATCCAATGTCCTGTAGTCTTTTCAAATAGCATATGCCTATATCGTGTAAATATTATATTGCTTGTCTATTCTTTACCATACAACGTATACAAATGAGTAAGCTATATAGAGCCCGATTCATGCGTTTCTCAGTATCTCCAATGTCAAATATGTCCGTGATGCGACATGCGCAATGCAATGTAGTAACTGCTCTGTATTTAATGCACAGGGGCTTATTATTGCACAATATTGATTTTGAAATTGCATTTATCATGAAATGAGAAACGTTGATGTTTTCACAGGGGAAATCATAAGGTGGAGGATGCATGTGAAATGTATGCCAGAGCTGCCAACATGTTCAAGATGGCCAAAAACTGGAGTGGTATGCATAAGTCAATTCATGTTTAAAATGCTAGAATACTTAATTTAATGCTTAGTATTTAGTTATGCGGTTGGACTGTTATAATACATTCAATTAAAGGCATCGTTCGAATGATTAAAGTGTCACTGGCCATCGTTGTGCTCTAACTGTGATCTATAACAGCAGTACACTTGTATTGTCATCATTGTGCTTTGATTTGTATTTAGTCTATTGTCATTACTGTCATTGATCTAAAGACACATGTGTTGTGTTGCTGTAGCTGCAGGCAGTGCTTTCTGCCAAGCTGCGAGACTTCACATGCAGATGCAGAACAAACTGGACTCGGCCACCAGCTTCGTAGATGCTGGAAATGCTTATAAGAAGGCAGATCCTCAAGGTGAGAGATTTCTTTAATCGCTGTAAAAAAAACAATAACAACGTGATCAATTTCCGTGTTATAATCAGGGTTATTATAAAACTAAAACTATAAAATTACAAAAATAAAAAATTTTCTTCCTTGAAATAAAGTAAACGTTAAATGCAACAAAAAAAGTAAATTTCACAAACAATTACAAAACAGAAAAGAAAACATGAAGCATTTTAAACAAAAAGCAGAACAACTGAAAAAGTATTTTATGTAACATTTTCTCCAATAATCAGCTTTATTTGCAGCTTTGAAAAGTCATTTTTTACAGTGTTGAAGTACTAAATAACTAACTGAAATACAAATGAATAAATACTATATAGACAGATTTAGATGAGATTTGAAGTCATTTGTTTTGCAATAAAATGACTGAAATACATAACTAAATGATTCAATTCTAACTAAAAGTAAAAAGAAAAGATGTTCATAGAATGTATGTTTGTGATAATATGTGCATGCATACATGATCATGATGATACTAGAATAACACTGACTTCAGTAAAACACAAACATGTGAATTCCTTGGATAAAGTTTAATAACTGATTGAATGAGGTTATGAGTAAAGAGCACTCCTGAAAGCATCACGTTTGACTCACTGCTGATGTTTGGTTTCCTTCTGTTTGAATGAATCACACAGAGGCGATCAACTGTTTAAACGCAGCCATCGATATTTATACAGACATGGTAAGAGACTAGGATTATGCTTTCATATATAAATGTACATATTGATGCATAACATTAATGCATATTATGCGATACGGTTTGTTAACCTGAATGTGCCTGTTTACCAAATCTGTAAATGTAACATAATCTCTCATTTGTGTGTGTGACTGACAGGGAAGGTTCACGATCGCTGCAAAGCATCACATGACTATTGCAGAGATCTATGAATCCGAGCTAGTGGATATTGAAAAGGTGCCGTTTGCCTTTAAACATCTATCGGATGTCATTTTCCAAAAGTGCTATTGGATGTCACTGTAACTGGGCTGTGATGTTGTTTTAGGCCATCGCCCATTACGAGCAGGCCGCCGACTATTACAAAGGCGAAGAGTCAAACAGGTTTGTATTTGCATGTCAGAACGTCATTCAATATTGATAATGATTGAACCCATTGTGGGTTGTAGATGCTCATTTGTATTGCTCTATGTGTTCTCGTTAAGCTCTGCTAATAAGTGTCTGCTGAAGGTGGGCTCGTACAGCGCTCAGCTCGAGCTGTATCCCAAAGCCGTGGAGATCTTTGAGCAGGTTAGTGGGAACACTTCTTTAATTATTACTTATTTATTTAGATTAAACATGTACAATACATGAATTCATAAGTAGTATATTAAACAGTGTTATTTTTGACATCACTATATTCTTCATTAATCATTTCAATGTTTTTGTTTTCATTAGATTTTTGCTAAACTTCAAAACACTTTTAAATATAGTTATTTTATACATGTATACTATATTTTACATATTCAACATTTGAAGTGGATCAAAAAAGTTTGGTTTTAGGACAACTTTAATGAAACGTTTTGATCCTCTTCAAATGTTAAAAACTGTGTTACTATAATGACCCTGTAAAATAAATGTTTTATTAAATTAATAAATAATACATCTAACAGTACAATACTGTAGTGAGTAGGAACAAAAATGCAATAATGTATGGAACAGAAACAAAATATTTTCCAAATATTTTTTACATATAATTTTTTACTGTTTAATTGTAACAAAAATTTATTTTAAATGTATTACATTTACTAATGTATGTTAAAGGCTCCACTAGAGTGTACACCATAGATTAGGGGTTGCATGTGTTATTGAGTCGGCGAGTTCATTCAGCTTTAATGTGAGGGAAATGAGCGTGAGAACGAGAAGTCACGTGTCTGCAGACCTGCGGCTTATCAACCAAAAGTAAACCTAACCACATCGTCTCCTCTCTGTAAACGAACACAGAGGGAATGAAAGTTAAAGGTCTCTTCACATTCAGGTTGCAGCCAGCACGATGGACAACCCTCTGCTGAAATACAACGCTAAAGAGTACTTCTGGAAAGCAGCTCTCTGCCACTTCATAGTGGATGAATTAAACGCAAAGGTCAGTCGTTTTAACTGCGTAACTTGTAGTAAACCGTTTGTAGGCCACTTAGTCACGTATAGTAACAATCCCTAAATGAACACTGATATTGCAGTTTGTCTTGTCTTGCACTGACACCTAGTGGCTTTAATGCACTAATATTTTCAGTGACCAAGTGTAACGGATGTATGCCAGTAAGGGCTGTGTGTAAACCTCACTCTCCTGACCTCAAAAAGAGGCGCTCTAGCGACTGACGCTAGAGGCTGTAGCCTTTGGCGTTCCTTGTTAGAGCGCCCGCTTCCCGCACCAGAATCCCGGGTTCGAGACCCGCTCGGAGCAAGAACGAGTTGTGGTGGTGTGGACCCCGGGGGGGTTACATTGGTCCCGTGACCCGGATGGGAGTGAGGTTTAGGGGGTGAGTGTAACGGATGTATGCCAGTAAGGGCTGTGTGTGTAAACCTCACTCTCCTGACCTCAAAAGAGGCGCTCTAGCGATGACGCACCTTTTGCGTTTGTAGAGCGCCCGCCTTGTCCCGCCTGACCGCTCGGTGAGTTGGTGCGGACCCATGTCGGGGGGGGTTACACAAGTCCATTGTAGAAATGTGCCGCTCCCGTACAGTAGTTTCTCCTGACATATAACAGCTCATCTGATGTGAAAGTTCTGTCTGTTTTCTTTCAGCTTGCCATTGAAAAGTATGAAGGGATGTTTCCAGCATTCTCTGACTCAAGAGAATGCAAGCTGTTGAAAGTAAGTGCATTTGTTTAATTTGATAAGCAATAGTAAATCTAAACAGTATAAAGCAGTCAGTTAGTATGCATGCTAAATTGAGCAGTACATACTGTGTGCAGTAATGCAGTTGTCATATTTTGCAGCATTTGCATTGATAGTTTTGCTTTTCCGTACAGAAACTATTGGAGGCTCACGAGGAGCAGAACAGCGAGGCGTTCACTGAAGCCGTAAGTTTATTACGTTTCAAATGAACAGTGCTTTGGATGGTATGCTGTAAAGGGAGACCGGGGCTAGTTGTCACATATTATATCTCAGGTTCTTAATCAAAAGTCCAATTACAAAAATGTCTCTATAAAAATTAATCTCTAACTCTTTAATACATTTTAGGTGATAATGATATTTGTGTCTTACCTTACCTACATTTTTGCTGTTGTGTTTACTAATGAGTTTGTCTTGCATAATATGAAGATCCATACAGAAAGTGGCTTTTCAAAAATAGTTTTTATAAATCTTTTGAATAAATGTTTATATTTTCTCTTATTGTAATGTTTTAAGTTTTTATCATTTAGTTTGTGTTTGTGTCATTTTTTAGTAGTTTCCATTTTTAAATGTCTGTATAGTTTTTTATTCATTTTATTTATTTTTCTGTACAAGTTGAACTAAATTCAAATGAGCTAAAAATAAAAAATAGTTTCATTTCAATTGTTTATTTGTATTAAGTGACTAAATGTATTTTTTTAGGGTTTAATTTGAGCTAATAACTCTGGAACGTTTGTCACAAAATCACTACACAAATGTGTAGGAAAAGAAATCAAACGCAGCTCACATATTCTGCTATCTTGACATCTCTACATCTCCAGGTGAAGGAGTTTGATTCGATCTCCCGTCTCGACCAATGGCAGACCACCATGTTGCTGCGTATCAAGAAGACCATCCAGGGTGATAGCGGCGACCTCAAGTGATGTGTCCCAGAAAAATACCGTGGCATCATATCTAGTTTAATTTCTTACCGTACCGTGTGTGTGTGTGACAATCTGGTTGATCATTTCTGTAGTGATACTAGCTCAAATATAAGCCGTTTCTTGGAAAGTTCAAATGCAACTTGCATAGCATTTGAGAAAACAGAAGGATATAGAATATTAATATGGATAAAGTCATTTCTCTATCCCTTTACTTCACATGAGGAAATCTTTCCCGTGCACTGTTGTTTGTACTTGTGTGTGTTTCTCTTTCTAATGTTCACCTCAGTGTTGTCACTGGCATTGTCATGCATGATACATGTTTAAAGTGTGTTTATGTGCTGTAGAATATCAGGGTTTTGTGAGTGCACTTTATTTCTGCTGTCTGTTTGGATTGAAAACACTTTTGCATTGGCCTTTAAAAAGCATCCTCGCGTCGTCTTTGTGGATATGGCGGTGTCAGTTATGTCGGAGTATTTGCTTTAGTGGTTGCACATGTTTCATAATCAGTAGAATAGCGTCTCTTGCTCGCTGATGGTGGTGAAGTGCTCAGCTCAAGTGATTTTTCACAGTGTGATATTACACAGCGTTGATTTTATAATGCAGATCGAGTTGTTGAATATGTATATATATAAGTCTTGATTGTTGATTTATTCTGGTATTATTTGTAATTTTATGTTGAATGTGTTGTTGTTTCACATGGATACGGGGCATTTGTTGTTTTGGGCATTCAGATCTTATGAATTATGATTTTAGTTCAAGTACTTTATACTTGTTTTTTGAAGTTCTTTGCACTGTTGTCAATACTTTAGTGGAGAATAAAGAGCTTTACACTTTGTGTCAGTGATTAAATTATGTTAATTGGATCTTATATATTAAACCATCTAATATGTTGTATGACTGACAGGGAATAAAAAATGTATGATAGATGGCAAGTCTTATTGATATTGATTTTATTAAATGTTTTACCTAATTATTCAAAGACAAATGAATAAATGATCAGCCATACCATGTCTGAGGTTTCTGGTATCAGTGTCATATTTTGTATGAAACTTATATCAGTGAAAACAGCAAAGATCTGCTCTAAAATAATGTTATTTTCTCTGACAAGTGTAAGTGGGTAAAGTAAATCTATATTGTAGTGAAAGTGGAGAAATGTCATTCATTACTATTCCTGCAGTATTTTATAGATCACTAAACGAAATAAGCCCTTTTTAAGACATTATCAGAAATCAAAAATGAAGCTGCAAAATATATTTAGACAAAATAATGTGCAAGAAAACCATCAGAGCCCACTTTAATGTCAGCACATATTTTCCACCTAATAACATATTCAGTCCACGACACAGAAACAGAAAAAACTGCCGGATTCAACAAGAAATGATCAGAAGCTATGAAAGAATTGCCATGGTTTATAACCATAGGATGAATCAAAATAAATCAACTAAAAATTAAAATGTTTTATTCCACAATTCTGATATCTTTCTTGTAATTACAAGTTCATATCTCACAAAAAAAAGTCAGAGATAAAAAGTGATGTATTTATTCTGTGATGGAAACAGGCTGTCATAGAATTCACATATGCTTAAAATAAGTTACTAATAAAACGAGTCACTCAACTTACAATCCTATAAAAGAAAGCTTTGAGACTTTAAGAGAAAGCTTTTGGAAAGAACCGTTTACTTAGTAAACAAGACTTCTTTCACTTCTTGCAACCTATTTTTTTTTTTATCTCCCTTAAATCAACTCTGATCTTTAACCACTAAACCACAGCATCCCTGGTTGTAAAAAAAAATAAAAATAAAAAATAAAAATGATGAACATATGTACTCACCCTCAGGCCATCCGAGATGTGGATGAGTTTGTCTCTTCATTGAAACAATGAAATGTAGCGTTCCATCACTTGCTCACCAATGAATGGGTGCCATCAGAGGAAGGGTTATTGTGGATTATGAAATCAGCATTTAGGCCAGAATCCCTATTGATGGATTTATTTCTTACAAACACACAATATGTTAACTGATGGACTGAAGTGGTGTGGATTATTGTAATGTTTTTATCAGCCGTTTGGACTCTCATTCTGACGGCACCCATTCACTGCAGAGCATCCATTGGTGAGCAAGTAATGGAATGCTATTTTTTTCCAAATTTGTTCCAATGAAGAAATTCTTCCTTAAGTTTAAAAGTTTAAAGTGCACAGTCCAACACGTTTAGTTTTTTTTAAACTGCATTTACTCATATCATATTGCATGTCACTTCTGCTGTGATGTTTCTTCAGGACGTTTCATTGTCAGATATCCACTGGAGGTCGATCAGTCACCGTCAGACTCGTCTTCTGATGTCTCTAAAGAGTCTCGATCCACCACGTACTGTGTGACATCAGGTAACCCGGATATCACACAGCAGCTCACAGCGCTGCGGGAAGTGCTCATGCTGCAGACTTCATCCCTTTGCGGAAAAAGGTAGATAAAGTTGCATAAAGACACTTTTCAAGAGCTAATCAATTCTACACAGATAAAATCAACTTCAGTCCATTTTGTCTGATTTAACATACCATTTTTCTCAGAAATACATCACATTATGAAGGAAAAATGGGCATTCAATAACAATTAAACCTTGAAAAATACAATCTTGTTGCTGTTTTTTGTTTTTTTGCACAATGAGGCAATTAGGTCATTATTAGCTTGTAGGCATAATATCATGCAGTATGAAATAATCAGTGAGCTGCATTGTTTGTGAATGTTACCATTCATTCGTCATCCGGTCGTAACTCTCCACATCCCGACAGGTGCCGACACCATTAAACCCCCCGACAACCAGCAGCTGATCGTCCACCACCTGCAGTTTAGCCAATGAAATAACTATATGTATCATGGACAGTATGAACCAATGAGAAGCTTCAAAAGCAGAATTCCCATGAGATGTCTTTGTCTCACCTCAATGCCGAAGTTGCTGCGTGTGTTTATCATAGACCGTACATCATGCCAGGTGTCATTAAGAGGGTTGTAGGCCTCGGCACTTCGCAAACGAGTGGCACCATCAAAACCACCAACCTTGAAATATAAATGTGCATTTATCGGTTAATGTAAAATGCTTCGCACCCATGCATACATTTTTGAGTATGCGTGTTTGAAAAGCCGATATTGTGAGACATTTAAACACCATATTTTGTATTTTCATAGTTCTGTACAGGTGTATAATACTTCAATGTTATTATAACTAAATTAAAACCAATAAAAAACTGTTGCCACCTCCGAACACCATGTTTTTATGTGTGTATAATACTCAGCAGGGTTATTATAAACTAGCAAAACAAAACTTAATTCAATTAAACCAATCAAAACCAAAACTAAAACCATAAATAAAACATTTTTATTCCTTGAAATAGATTAAACATTAACTGAATGTTAGTTTCTGCACGTGTTTATAATACTCGCCAGGGTTATTATAAAAAAAAAACAATACTTGAAACAAAATACACATTAAATAAAACATAAACTTGTATTTCAGCTAACTGCCAAGGAAACATTTACATGTAATTTAAGTACTAAAGTAACTAAAACTAAATAAACTAAAACTTAATATATATAATAAACTTTGCAGACACATTTAAAAATAAAACTAATACAAATTACGCAAAAAATTACAAAGAAGTTAATACAAATTTTAATGAAAACAAAATATGAAAAAATATATATTTTGAAAACAAATTGAAAAAATGTATAATAGTGTATCCATTGATCCAAAAATAACAGGTACTCACTGCATAAACCAGATTCCCATACGTGATCACACCAACACCACTGCGGCGGCTTCTCATGGGAGCGATGAGAGTCCACTGGTTCATTTCAGGGTTAAAGCTCTCAGCTGAGAAGAGACACTCGACCCCAGTAAAACCACCACAGATATAAACCTGACAAACACACACAGATACAGTTTCCTACAATACTTATTCTCAACAGTAGAGTGTGGAGTCATGAGTAAATGTGCTTACCTTGCCCTGCAGTGAGGTGGCGCTTGCGTCACTCCTCCGTTCATTCATGGGTGCCATCATTGTCCACTGGTTGGTGTTTGTATCGTAGCGCTCTACTGTTTTTAGCCGTCCGTATCCACTAAAACCTCCAATGGCATAGATGAGACCGTCCAGGACAGCAACGCTAACATAACATCGCCGTTCATACATGGGAGCCACCTGTTATCCACAAATGATTTGACTGGTTATTGATCCTACACACCTCCGACTGTGATCAAAACAAAGGATGATGCCTATATAAACAGCATTATTGAGCACTGCTGTCTAGTTAGGCAGCTCGCCAGATTTTGAAACGCAGCTCATGTTTTCATAGCACTGTTATTTAGAAAGCCATGTCTTTACTCCAAATCAGTTATTTTAGTATTAAGACACTATTACAGTTTTTATGATTATTATTATTATTATCAATGATTGAAATAGTTTTTATGTTCCATTTTCCTTTTAAATTTGTAGTTTTAGTATAATTTTGTTGTGTTTTTGTCCTTTTGTGCACAGTTTTAAATCATTTTTATTTCATTATTTTTATTAGTTATGTTTTTTAGTACATTAAGTTAAATTAAAATGATAAATCATGCCTTGGCAACTAGCTGAAATAATCCAAATTAAGTTACAAAAGTAGTTTGAACTGTTTTGGACATTATATTGTGATAATATACCAAGATTTTGTTGTTGTTGTTTTTGAAAATGTACCATGTATTACCATAGTTTGTCACACATCCTTTACATTACCAATTGAATACCATATAAATATGTTAACCATGTGACAAGTGTATCAAAGTACTATAGCATTACCATCTGATACCATGGTACCATCACATTCATTTTTGGCTGTTCTTCAAATCCTAGTGTGCTACTGTGCTACTGACAACTTCAAATTACCCATACCCACCCATGTTTAGGTAGGTAGGCGACTTAACACCGCCCAAGTATAACAGCACTTTATTCCCAAACACATACACCATCCATAGTCACAATAATTGTCAATAGTTAAATCAAACTAACTGATACTCGGGTGAGAAACAACGCTCACCTCTTGCCAAGTTTGAGTGATGGGACTGAATTTCCTCACACTGCTGAAATAATTCTCGCTGTCAAAGCCGCCCAGGCAGTAGACGTACCCATCCAGGACCACTGAGCCATGATAGGCTCTGGGAAGCTCATCCTCTTGAGTCACGTTGACCCAACAGTCCGCCCTTGCATCATATGCCTCGATCTCATTGGTGGGATTGTTTATGCTCCACCCTCCGATGGCCAATAGGATCTCATAGGGCAAACGTGGGCGTGTCAGTTGATTCACGAGCTCTGAGCTGGCGGGTTCTTCCATGTGGAGGTCAAAAATGACCTTCATTGCATTGATGACTATGTCCGAACATGCTGCGTTCTCCAACACCAATGCATGGTTTCTGACGTCAGTCATGAAGTAGTCTGGTGACATCAACCCCATTCGAACCTGGAGCAAAGTGAACGAAGAGTTAAAACCAAATGTGGCCTTTATAATCTCAGTCTAATTATAGGGGGAAAAAACTATATGCATTAAACATAAAATATGCTTTGGTCTTGGGGCCTTGGTTTAAAAACATTAAAGCATAACGCACAAGGTCTAGTTTTAATGATGATTTCATACAATTTCTTTCTTTTCCTATTTGTTGTATATCTCAGCCACATGTTATACTGTATTTGATATGTCAATTATTATTATAAAGTTTATTATTATTTGATTGGCAAAAATAAAAATGGTGGAGGAAGAGAAAACTATGATTAACATGATGATTTTTTCATCTCTGTCTTGCCTTTGAAAGAAGCACAGCAATGTGTTTTCTCCTGTTTTCAGGTGCATGATCAATCCAGCGAACGATGGCCTCAAAAACCATCTCCTCCTGTTTGACGTTCAGCTCATCCTGAGCAATCATCTCCTCTAGATGTCCCAGTGAGAGTTCCAGGAACTCCTCAGATACATGCAGCACCTCCTCAAAGTGATGCAGGACGTAAAGCCTTACTTGATGATGGAGCATTGAGCAGGAGGAGAAACACTCTGTTAACATGCAGGAGCCAATGCAGTTCTCTGGACATAAGTTTGCCTCCAGGAACTGGCAGCAGGCATCTAATAGATCTGAGATTAAAAACTGATCAGCAGCTGCTAAGAGCTCCGGCACATTCTCTTCAGTAATGAGGACTGCTCTTGTGTATGCGTATTGAATGATAAGAGACATGGTGTCTGAGGACATTCCTGGAATATCGTAGGATTGTTCCTCCGTGTTGGTCCATTGGGTGGAGAAAAGCGTCCTGTGGAGCAAATTTAAAGATGAAACACTTTTTTGAAAATTATACTCATGTATAAAAAACTGTGAAAGTGTCTGTCCTCACCTAAAATAAGGGCTGCAGCCACAAAGGATGATCTTGTGCACTTTAAAATGTGTGTCCTGAACCTTGATGATGACGTCAGTGTGTTCGCCCTGTAAGCGAACTTCATCAAACACGTTAAAAGCTGTGTCACTTATTTTGTGCTCCATGTCAAAATCACAGCTCAGACTGATGAAACTCTGACTGAAGTAATCTGATGTTTAATGAACTCTGTGGAGAGCCAGTGCTGATGTGAACCTTTGTGACATCATAGCTGAGAACTTGTTGCTCAACATTCTAAATTAGAATTTCTAATCTGGATTAGGTAAAGTTACTTCAGAAATAAACATTAAAAACTTTATCATAGAAAACTAAATCACTGGCAAATAAATATTGTAAAAGGTCAAAGGCTTGAATGTGTTATTAAGCATTTTCATGGATTAAAAGCACAGCATTTATTTTTGTATCTGATTGTTATTCTATTACACACACATACATATTTGTGAAAAATGGCCACATCCCATAGGTGTAATTTTTTTTTACTGTACAAACTGTATGTGATATTGCCCTAAAACTACCCCTTACAGGAAACTGCATTTTTACTTTCTCAAAACAAAAAACCTCACTCAGTATGATTTATTAGCGTTTTGAAAAGTGGGGACATGGGGCAATGTCCTCAAAAGTCATCTTCTCCTTGAAATACCTGTTATATACCCATGTCATTATACAAATGTATGTCCTCATTTGTCACAAAAATGCGCGTGCATTCACACACACACACACACACACACACACTTACACGCGCACACACACACGTGCGCGCGCACACACACACACACCCTCTTTTACACACTCTCACACACACACACACACACACACACACACACACACACACACACACACACACACACACACTCATGTTGGTTTTTATGGTTTACGGGGACTCTCCATAGGCGTAATGGTTTTTATACTGTACAAGCTGTATGTGCTATTGCCCTACACCTACCCTACACCTAAACTTAGCCCTCACAGGAGACGGTGCATTTCTATTTTCCCTCAAAAAAACTCACTCTGTATGATTTATAAGCGTTTTAAATTATGGGGACACTGAAAATGTCCTCATAAATCACCTTCTCCTTGTAATACCTATGTTATACACATGTCATTATACAAATTAGTGTCCTCATAAACCACATAAACATGCCCACACACACGCACGCACGCACGCACACACACACACACACACACACACACACACACACACACACACACACACACACACACACACACACACACACACACACACACACACACACACACACATATACTAATTGACTGTTATAATTCAGAACATGACAATACACAGAGGCGATTATTGCACCAGCAGCCCATTTCACAGACATTTCTTTCCACCTGCTTTGAGAGCGCAATACATTTGACAAAAGAGCTTTATACTAGAGCTACTGATCTAACAAAATCCAAATTTCTGCCAGTTTTTACTTTACCAATCTTATTTTAATGGACCCTTGAACGTAGCATATTTGAAAGATACACTGCCAATTATCGCACCATGAGCACATTTCGCTATGCGTTTTCTTGGACATGTTTGATGTTGTGTTAAAGCATATCTGTGTGTGTACAGTGTGTACACTGTAAGTACAGTACGGGCTGCATAATAACTATAATAATAACAGAGTTTATTCTTCAAGACTGCTGTAATCTTGAGTGGGTTAAACAGTGCAGCTGGATTAATGCAATATACCATGGTATAAAAATATAACAGTAACTATATATTTTCCAGTTTATGAAACTGTTCGAGTCTCAAATACTAAGAAACTCGAAGTTTCATTAATTTTCTTATAGAATTTGGTATTTTAATAACATGTTATTTTCCTCCTGATTATGATATTTTCTTCGTATTCCGCTGTGTGGGAAATATCGATGATTGTTTTACAGGTTTACCGTACTCAAGCATTCGGTTTAGTTTTAGATCTTATTTGCAATATTTTAATATCGCTGCAGGACAAAGTGAAGATTACACGATAATCGGAGCTCTTTGACATCAATAAAAGAGATTTGCTATATTTTCCTGTTTTGATAAATAAATAATCTTGTTTAATGTGTCCCTGGAGCACAGACGCAGTATATATGTAACAATAGAAAACAATAGATTGTATGGGTCACAATTATGCATTTTACTTTTATGCAAATAATCATTAGATATTAAGATCGTGTTCCATGAAGATATTACCTGCCGTAAATATATCAAAACTTAATTATTGATTAGTAATATGCATTGCTTAAGAACAACTTTAAAGATGATTTTCTCAATATTCAGAAGTTTTTGCACCCTTAGATTCCAGATTTTCACATATTGTCCAAACCATACATCAATGGAAATATGATTTATTCAGCGTTCAGATCATGCATGGATCACTTACAACTGGTTTTGTGCTCCAGGGTCACATATGTATAACTCTACATCTGTCATTATGCACCTCATATTCATATTTATGAACATAAATATAAAAAAAAATGTTGTATTGTGTTGTAAATTCTTCAGATTAAATCTCTGTGGAGATGTTTTCTTCTATTTGTTCTTCTCTCTATGTTTCCCCTGATGTATATTCATGTGTTGTATTCTCTGTGGTGAGTCGCACTGCGTGTGGTTGTGTATATGACCAATAAAACTTGACATTTGAAGAAAGTAAAACTACTGAAAGGATCTGAAGGGATTTACAGGAAATACAGAAGAAAGAAATACGATAAAATCCATTTGAACTGTTATTTTTAAATATGCACACTTTTACTCTCAATCATATGCCTTAAATGCTGAAATCAGCTCTGTTTATTTTCTGGTCTGATGATGAAATGTTTTATGATCCGCTTTCAGCATGGTCCGTAAGACACACAAGGACAAGGCACTAAAAGCTCCAGGAGAGAGGAGAAGTGTTCCTGTGGCTCAGTGGTAGAGCATTGCAAGCATTGTTAGCAGCGCAAAGGTTGTGGGTTCGATTCGCAGGGAACACATACTGACAAAAATATGTATAGGATATATGCAGTGTAAGTCTCTTTGGATAAAAGCGTCTGCTAAATGCATACATGTAAATGTTGAAGCTTGTACAGGTGAGGAACACTCACCACAATCACACTCCGATCTTCATTATTCAGCATGAGAAGTGATCTCTGTGCGTCTGTGTATGTGTGACTCTAGTGGGCACGCGGTGTATGGTGTGTGTGTGTGAGAGTGACTCTTGTGTGCACGCTGTGTGGTGTGTGTGTGTGTGTGGTGTGTGTGTGTGTGTGTGTGTGTGTGTGTGAGAGAGAATAATCTTGTTTTGTGAGAATCTGTTTGTTTTCTCACAGGAAGACCAAGAGAAAATAAAGAGCAGAAAAACAACTGAATTCAGTCTATAACAGCACCTGCAGTCTGACACCAGCACATAACACAGACAGACACACACACACGTACAGACACACACACAGACACACACACACACACGCACACACGCACAGACACACACGCACACACACGCACACACGCACAGACACACAAATCTAGAAATATACAAATATAGGCCACGGCTTTAATTTAATTCAGTAATGTCTCATTATAGAGACGAGACACATTCCAGACTCCAGTGTGTTTTCAAATCATCGTTACAACATGAGCTTAATGACCACTCAATGGATTGTGTTCTGCTGCACATTTGTGCTTTAAATCCTCAAACACACGAGTAGAGAGAGACAGAAAGTGTCACAGGCAGAACAGCATTAACGAAGCTCAGTCAAGTGCGGATCAAGGGTTAGTATGAAGCACACCGGAGACATGTTGAGATTCAGAGTTTGGTCTCCAGACCGTCGACTCGAGTGCTCTCACGCTCACCGTCATCTACAAACAGACAAGCCATTGATCATTACTGCTGTACACACACACACACACACACACACGCACACACACACACTCACACGCGCGCACACACACACACAGACACACCCTCTCACACACACTCACACACACACTCACACACGCGCGCTCACAGACACTCACACGCGCTCATTCACACACACACACACACACACAC
>CM049806.1:25854913-25869913 GCA_027422405.1 Ptychobarbus kaznakovi | reverse complement strand
ACATAAAGAGAGACACTCAGACACACACACACACACACACACACACACACACATACCGAGAGAGAGAGACACACCGACACACACACACACACATAGAGAGAGACACTCAGACACACACACACACACACACACACTCACATACCGAGAGAGAGAGAGAGAGAGACACAACACCACACACACACACCACACACACCACACACACACACACACACACACACACACACACACAGAGACACTGCATGATGTCCCCCACTCAGTCAAGCCTCATTTAACCTCCTAGAAGTGATGTCACTTGAATGCACATTATTTGACAAGGGTTTTTTGATGAGGAAAACAGGGCTGATATGAAATCAGGGGACACCAACAAAATTATTCATATTTTAAAGAAAGAAAATGTATACTTATGGCAAAAACATTGCTTAACAATGAGATTGTATTTAGAAAAAATATACAAATGGGATTTTTATATCATTTTACCTTCATTTTGCAAATTAAAACTACAAATTATAGTGCGGGACAGGCCAAAAACCTTACACTTATCAGCATAAATACTATTTAATTGACTTTTTGTATGAAAGAATACACAGCATTGTTATGTTTTAAATCTTAAATTGATCTTTTTTATATTAATTCTATGTTTGATATTTCCTGGGGAAGCAAAAAGGACTGATTTCATGGAATGACCCAAACTTGGATCTCACAAGTATAGACAAACCTGTGTACTTCAACCACTATAGAGCCTGAAACACACACACACACACACACACACACACACACACACACACACACACACACACACACACACACACACACACACACACACACACACACACACACACACACGCGTACACACACTCACACACACACACACGCGTACACACACTCACGTACAGCTGCATTGAGTCCCAGCCCGGCTCTAGTGAGAATCACAGCGAGAGACACGTTCCTCAGAGCCGCAGACCAGGTCTGATCAATATACACAGCATCTGTGACGTACGGCACGTTTCGCAACACCACGCCGGCCAGCAGCATCCCTGAATCACACACACACACACACACACACACACATACATACATACACACACACACACACACACACACACACACCACGACATCAAGATCACAGATACTGAACGCATGAGCGTGCATTCATAGAAAAACTTTCACAAGAAGCATTAATACAGATCTCTGATATATGTATTGTCAGATATTTAGTCATCTTGAACAACTACTGCTACTTTAGCACACATTCAGTGTTGTTTACCCAGTAGAGCTGGTACTGGAGGGGTTCTGGGTAATCTGAAGACACTGATGAGTTTTCCGCCACACACGGCTGACAGAAACAGAATCACCAGGCCAAAGAGGTTCTGTCCTGGAAGACATGGGGTCCTGTCACGGCCCAGACCACCCCGAACAGCAGCAGGCCCAGCAGAGCTGAAACACACACATACATGCTTAAAACCACTGTCATTTCCAGAGAGCTTTCATAGCTCAGTCCTGATTCTCTAGAGACTGACCGCCTTTACTATCAGAACATATAACATACTGCATGTAATCACTGTCATTAGTGGGGGGGGGGGGGGGGGTCCACAGCACACCAACTGGTCACAGGGGTTCCCAACAAGGACCCCTCCTCTTCTCCAACATACACTACATCACCCTCAGGGATCTGTTCTAGGACCCCTATACTTCTCCACATACACTACATCACTGGGGTTCCTCAGGGATCTGTTCTAGGACCCCTCCTCTTCTCCACATACACTACATCACTGGGGTTCCTCAGGGATCTGTTCTAGGACCCCTCCTCTTCTCCACATACACTACATCACTGGTTCCTCAGGGATCTTTCTAAAATTTAATTCATAGGACCCCTCCTCTTCTCCACATACACTACATCACTGGGGTTCCTCAGGGATCTGTTCTAGGACCCCTCCTCTTCTCCACATACACTACATCACTGGGGTTCCTCAGGGATCAGTTCTAGGACCCCTATTCTTCTCCACATACACTACATCACTGGGGTTCCTCAGGGATCAGTTCTAGGACCCCTATTCTTCTCCACATGCACTACATCACTGGGGTTCCTCAGGGATCAGTTCTAGGACCCCTATACTTCTCCACATACACTACATCACTGGGGTTCCTCGGGGATCTGTTCTAGGACCCCTCCTCTTCTCCACATACACTACATCACTGGGGTTCCTCAGGGATCAGTTCTAGGACCCCTATACTTCTCCACATACACTACATCACTGGAGTTCCTCAGGGATCAGTTCTTGGACCCTCCTCTTCTCCACATACACTACATCACTGGAGTTCCTCAGGGATCTGTTCTAGGACCCCTCCTCTTCTCCACATACACTACATCACTGGGGTTCCTCAGGGATCTGTTCTAGCACTGATAGTGTATATACTATACAGCAAATCTCAAGTGCTTCTATTGTCGTAAATGTAACTCTATTATCATGCAGCTCTAATCTGATAAATGTAGCCAAGTCAAAAATAAACAGATGTACTGTGAAAAGAGCAATACATATAAGTAAAAAACATTTTTGAAGAGAAAAAAATAACAGCAACACAAACACACACACACACCTTTAGTAATGACGGAGGCAGTAAAGCCATGTGGTTTGTAGCGGAGCAGTTTACCACAGCAATCTGATGATTTGGACGCTGTTTCCTGACCTGGGAGAAGTACGCACACACACACACACACACACACACACACATGTTGGTTTTTGTGGTTTACGGGGACTCTCCATAGGCGTAATGATTTTTATAATGTACAAACTGTAAGTGCTATTGCCCTACACCTACCCTACACCTAAACTTAGCCCTCACAGGAGACGGTGCATTTCTATTTTCCCTCAAAAAAACTCACTCTGTATGATTTATAAGCGTTTTAAATTATGGGGACACTGAAAATGTCCTCATAAATCACCTTCTCCTTGTAATACCTGTGTCATACCCATGTCATTATACAAATTTGTGTCCTCATAAACCACATAAACATGCCCACACACACACACCACACACACACTGTTTAGAGCACAACAGTGTTGTGGTGAATAACTAACTACACTATACTGAGTGTTATTATCTAACAATGTGTGTTAACATTTTCATAAGCTAAAATAAATCAGTTTGCTATTTTATAGCATTTATTAATCTTTGTTAATGTTAGTCAATAAAAATAAAAATGTTCAAGTTGGCTCACAGTAATGTTGTTAACAACTTCAACTTTTTATTGCTAAAAAATTGCATTAGTAAGAATAGATGTAGAAGTGATGCATTAATAACCTATAGATATAGAATTTGTTTGAAGTGATGTTACATTATGACCGATAACATAGATAACTTAACTGCGTAACAACAAAAGCTCTTACACATCATAGTAGTAACCGCATAAAACACATCTATGCGTGTGTGAAACTGTTGTTGACTTTATCTTATGACTGTTTTATGGTTTTAGTTGATTTGGAGGTGTTCATGTGCGAGTTTATCGCTCACGGAAGTCTGGTTCGAATGTTATGCATTTCTGTTATTTAAGGGGTAACTGTTGTCATATGCACAACGTGAACTTTAGAAGGGGTTTTAATAGAGTTGAGACGTTAGTGCACTGAGGCATAGTTTTAGAGCTAAGAAACGCTGAACGCAATCAGAATCGGAGAAAAAACACACGAGCGCCGTAAATAACGCGGCAATACGTTTTATGTTATTAAAGCAATTGTGGACGCAAGTCTTGTTTCTCAGGCAGCACACGTAATGTACTTAATGCTGAAATACATCTTAACGTTGGGGTTCGGTAATTCGAGTTTATGATGTGAGGCTACGGATACTAGAACGTTCATATGAGGACTTACTGGATCTCTGATATTTTGAGGTGTTTATTTTGTATGACATGGTTTGAATTTGCCTTATTGCTAGGTTGGATTTTCAATGAAGAATGTGAAAGATTTCTAGGGGGAGTTTTTCTTAAGAAGAAAGGGTAATTACGTATATCGAGATACAGTATTTGGTGAAGCTGAAGTGTTATAAAAGTGCATCAGGCTTCATGAGATAAACATTAAATGATAAAATGTAGTACTTTAGAAAGAAGGATATTTGGGAGCATTGGAAGTCACAAGTCACTGTCTTTTTAATAAGATAATGGTACTATAAAGATACGATTGCTGAATTATCGTCAATCTTTTTGGTGAAGGCTCATTTTTTTAGTTGCTTGTATAGGTTTAGAGTTGATCCATCTCACAGAAACCTCGTGCTGGTTACTTTCATACAGTACAGACTCGATGAATAAAGATGTTGAATTCTAAGCTGATTAATGCAATGATCGCGGGGTTATTATACACGCAATTTACATTCGTTTTGTCATTCTAAATGAATACATACGTTTGGTCTCTTAGACAAACAAACTTCTCCTAATTGGAAATGGATTATGTAAGAAACCAAGCACAGACGCTCCTCTTACAGCACAGTAACAGTTGACCGGAAATGACTGAGCTGCTTATCTACCAGGAAGTAACCGTGCCATACGGTCAATTTTGTCCTACAAATATAGGCCTGAGCGTATAGACGTATATGTCTCTGGACCACAAAACCAAATCTTGCAATGACGGTTCAGATGATATTTTCCTACAAGGTTATATATTAGTAATAAATATTTTTTAACACTGCAAGTAAAGATCATGTTCCATGAAGCTATTTTGTAAATTTCCTACAGTAAATATATCAAAACTTATTTTTCTTTATTTTTTTAAAGCACTTTTAACACTTTTGTTTTTGCCCCCAGTTTTCATGAGCTGAACTCGAGATCTAAGACTTTTCTATGTACACAAAATGCCTATTTCTCTCAAATAATTGTTCACAAATCTGTCTAAATCTGTGTAGTGAGCACTTATCCTTTGTGTGCCTTAAGCTGGCCACAACTAAATGTGCAGTTTTACTGTATTGAGGGGGTCCGGGGGGTCAGAAAACTAGTCAGTATCGGTGTGACCATAAATTTTGCCTCACGCAGTGCAACACATCTCTTCGTATAAAGTGATCAGGTGTTTATTGTGGTCTGTGTAATGTTGGTCCACTCCTCTTCAATGGCTGTGCGAAGTTACTGGATATTGGCAGGAACTGGAACGCTGTCGTATACGCTGATCCAGAGCATCCCAAACATGCTCAATGGGTGACATGTCCTGATATGCTGGCCATGCAAGCACTGATGTTTCAGCTTCCAGGATTTGTACAGATCATTGCACATGGGGCGGTGCGTTATCCTGCTGCAACATTATGTGATGTCGGGATGAATGGCACAACAAGGGCCTCAGATCTCGTCAACGGTAATCTCTGTAATTTAAATGCCATCAATAAAATACACCTGTGTTCTTGGCCATAACATAATCGCCTGCCCATACCATAACTCCACCGCACCATGGGCCACTCGATCCACAACGTTAATCAGCAAACCGCTTACCATGACGCTGTACACGCTGGTTGCATCTGCCATGTACATGAAAACCGGGATTCATCCATGAAGAGAACACCTCTCCAAAGTGCCAGACACCATCGAATGTGAGCATTGCCTACTGACGTCGGTTACGACGACGAACTGCAGTCAGGTCAAGACCCCAATGAGGATGACAGCATGCAGATGAGCTGCCTGAGACGGTTTTCTGACAGTTTATGCAGAAATTCTTTGTTATGCAAACCGATTGTTGCAGCAGCTGTCCGGGTGCTGTCTCAGATGGATCTTGAGGTGAAGAGGCTGGATGTGGAGGGCCTGGCTGGTGTGGTTACACGTGTCTACGGATGTGAGGCCCTTGGATGTACCTGCAAATTCTCTTCAAACGCTTTGGAGACGGCTTATGGTAGAGAAATTAACATTCAATTCACCGCACAGCTCTGTGGACATTGCTGAAGTAAAGCATGCCAATTACACACTCCCTCAAAACTTGCGACATCTGTGGCATTGTGCTGTGTGAAAAACGCACATTTTAGAGTGGCCTTTTTATTGTGGCCAGTCTAAGGCACACCTGTGCAATAATCATGCTGTCAAATCAGCATCTTGATAAGCCACACCTGTGAGTGGATGGAATATCTCGGCGAAGGAGAAGTGCTCACTAACACAAAATTAGACAGATTGATGAACATAATATGAGAGAAATAGGCCTTTTGTGTACATAAAAAAGTCTTAGATCTTTGTGTTCAGCTCATAAAAAATGTGGGCAAAAACAAAAGTGTTGCGTTTATAAATTTGTTCAGTATATACGACTCAGATTTAGGATCTAGATATAATATTTGTGGATGGAGTACTCTACCTCATCTGGATGAAAGCTAATTGTGAGTATTAGACTGAACATGCAGCGCTAGCACGAGCATGTGATCTGAGTGCCCAGTAATGGATTGAGTATGAAACATCCACAATCATTATTTCCCATCCTACCCCAATCCTTCCCCTTCTTAATTTCAGACTCATCACATGTACATTTATTTGATATCCAGTACAGGTAGGTGGCAATAATGCTCCTAAAAAGTTAGTCGACAGTAAACAAGAAGAAGAAGTGACTCTCAGTCCGGAAATGTTTTTTTTTCTTCTTATCTCAGAGCAGCTGGAGATGATATTCGTAAGTTAATATCATCGTAATGAGACGGCAGAAGATGAAAACACCGCGAGCGTCGTCCGCGCTTTAGTAAGTGTGTCGTAAAAAAACAGTGCGTCGCGCCATCCGCCATTCATTTCATTCATTGCGGAAATCATGGCGCCTTATGCGTGATATCAAATTCTTCCACAGATTTATAGTATTACTACAGCATTTCACCTGAGCATTACGAGTCACGCGTATGGCTTTGTTCTTGGTTCTCCTCAACAGTATCTCCGCCACGATGAACACTGTATGAATGACGGGCTTTCTGTTGTAACATCGCGCAAAGTAAATAAAGGTGACATCTAACGAAGTGGTGGAGAAGACTAATGATAAGAATCACATTAATCAGATGTTGTTTTAAATGTGTGCTGAAATAAATACCGTGAAATATGACTCGTACTTTTGAGAATTGATATCGAATCGACGCAATAATAATAAAAAAACATTAAATCAAAAAAAATAAAATAAGTTTTGCCCTGCCCTACTAATCAACTCAATACAAAGTTAATATTTTCCATATTGAATGCTTTATAAGAAGGTTTTTTTCCACACTGCACTTAACCCTGGGTTATCATTGTTCTAAACCCTGATTTAACCCTGGGTAAAGGAATATCACCTATAATTTTAAAGCTGGGGTAGCATGGCTTATTACCAGGGGTTATGAAACCCTGCTCCAGAGGGTATTAACTGTGTGCTTTGAACTGTTATGAAATCACTGCACATTATATACACAGTAGTATCATCATCTGAAGGGAAATGTCAAATGGTAACCAAAAACATGTCAACTGAACTGAAAAAAAATGCAATTTTATTCTTACCTTTATAGTCAGAAAAGTCCATTCAGTAGTATATTATAATATGAGGATGTGCAATGCTAGAGCCTTTAGGTAAACAGGTCACATGGTTCATTCATTAACAGGATGACACTGACTCTGCAAATATGAATGTTAGCCCAGAGTTTAAGAATGTATACTGTGAAACATCCATGTATTGATATCCAGTATTAATTGTTGTGAACCAGGATTCTGTTTACTGGGGCTTTAGAATGACCTAGGGGTAAGTGTCAGTAATGTATAGTTTGTCTTAGTATAGATTTTACTACTTTGAAGCATACAAATTAATGCTTTTTTTAAGTATTTTTGCATGAAGTCAAATCAGTTGTGTATTTTTTTGTCTATTTCTACAGCATTGCCTGTAAAAATGAGTCTCTATGAGAAGAGAGAGGAGAAGGATGATGTTCAGACACATAAAGCAGAATCTCCAGAACCCAGCGGTGTGTCTATGAAGAGTGACATATCCACGGTCAACCCCCCTAAACTCAGTGATGGAGCAGCGACCTCTGACCCTGAGTGAGTATAATGTGATTGAACCGTTGGAATAAAACATAAAAAAAAAATTATCAAGCCAAAGAATGTTATGAAAGTTTGTTTTATAGTGTGTGTATATTAACCACTTTAGCAGAATAAAATATTTTACAACATTAGAAAATATATATGTGGATATTCTGCATAAGCTTTAGAACAGAGACAGAATGAATTTATGAATTGAATGACATTTTTGTCTGATGTTAATTTAATTGCTGATTAGACAGAGTGAAGTGAACAAACGTATTAATGTTCTTAAATATAATCTTGTAACAATATTTACTTCCACTTGGTCGTCATGAGTATTACTGAAATAATTCAGTCTGGCTGTTGCATTTTGTTAGATCATGCCTCCATGCCAGATAATTCAAATCCAAACCCGAATGCCAGATCCTGTCAGAAAATATCAGTTTTGTATGCTAACAACTCATCAGCAAAGTAGTCTAATACCCGAAACCTGTTAGTCTTGTCTGGTACAGCTAAGAAGCTGACTGAGGAAAAAGCTAGTGAAGAACAGAAGCAGGAGATGAAGCGATGATCATAAAGAAGGAGCAGAGTTTATTTAATAGTCTTAGTTGCGCATGTTTCAATGCTCGGGCTTCATCTGACCAGCACAAATCCAGAAAGTATTGTTATACCAAACTGATTCACAACAACATCCCATAATCCTTGAGTTTCCATAAACATGCCCACTTATCTTTTATTCATGAAGACAAACAGCTTTAAACCACACAGTCATAAAACTAAACAGCAATGGAAAAATAATATTAAAAACATATATTGTAAAATAATATAGATGACTAATCAATTAATAAGTCAATTAAATGAGTTAGGGGTGACCCCGAATAGTCGACGATTCGATGCTTCGATAGGAGGAGCCTGATTCGACTCCCAATTAGGGTTGCAACGATATACCGGTATGACGATATACCATAATATAAACACGTACGGTTATCATACCGTGTACATTACTGTGCGAACTAATCCTTGTTTAAGATTGACAGATCTATTTAATTCAATATTTAATGTATACTCAGAGTGAGGGTTTGAGCTTTTATTTTGAAATTGCGATGTATTCTCCTGTGTTTTCATAGATCTATAAATGATTTACCTTACCAATCTGATGAAATGGCGCACGTTGCGTTCCCAGATGAACGTTTAATAAACCCAAACTCACAACAACACGCAGAGATGGAGTTTGAGACACTCCACACATGTAAAATAAGTTTCTGTGGAACTACTGTGAACGAAGCCGCTGTGAGACACACACACACGTAACCTACATGCATGTAAATAATTAAATCGCATATACTATGTTAAAACTGCATCGCATATAATTATTTAATTAAATCCTAGAGTTTGTGAATTCACAATTATGCTTAATTATGATTTTTAAATAGGTTTAATATGTGAAAGTGATGTGACATACAGCCAAGTATGGTGACCATACTCGGAATCCGTGCTCTGCATTTAACCCATCGAAGTGCACACACACAGCAGTGAACACACACACACACACACCATGAACACACACCCGGAGCAGTGGGCAGCCATTTATGCTGCGGCGCCCGGGGAGCAGTTGTAGGTTCAGTGCCTTGCTCAAGGGCACCTCAGTCATGGTATTAAGGGTGGAGAGAGCGCTGGTTATTCACTCCCCCCACCTACACCCGAGACTCGAACTCGCAACCTTTGGATTACGTCTGACTCTCTAACCATTAGGCCACGACTCCCCCATATATCATGTAGCTTTGGAAAATACTCTAATAATGTGTTTTATGGATTCTCGTCCGTGATATGCACCACTTCCGGTATTTGCCGGTTAATCAACACGAGCAAAATTAAATCGATGATTTTTTTTAATCGACGAATCGCGACAGCCCTAATGCTTTTATCCCTTTCACAGTTTTTCTGTTCATCTCACTGTTTCTGCAGAGTGAGAAGAGGCAATGTGATGAGATCAGTGATGCCCCATCTGACTCGCTTTGTCTCCGACTGTCAGAAACTCTTCAGGAAGAACAACAAAAAAACAGCCCTACAGACAAACACACAGGAGACACAAACACAGAAGACTGCAGACCTGCAGCACAATTCTTACCAACCAGTGCATTATGGACTACAGGAAGTCAAAGACCAACACAAAACCAGCATGAAGATCAAGTATGAGAGCTTATTTGAGGAAATCAAACTAGAAGAGAATCAAACCCTCCTGAACAGGATCTACACACAACTTACATCATAGAGGGAGAGAGTGAAGGAGTGAATGAAGAACATGAGGTTTTACAGATGGAGAAAAGACCCACAACACAAGACACTCTAATCTACTGCAATGACATCTTTAAACCCTTACATGCACCACGATGTGAGGAGAAACACAAAATCAAGACTGTTCTTACTAAAGGCATCGCTGGAATTGGAAAAACCGTCTCTGTGCAGAAGTTCATTCTGGACTGGACCGAGGGAAAAGCCAATCAGGATGTAGATTTCATGTTTGTGCTTCCATTTCGAGAGCTGAACTTGATTAAAGATCACCAGTACAGTCTTCACAGACTTCTGCTGGACTTTCATCCTGAACTTCAAGATCTGGACTCAAAGATTTATGAGGAGAGTCAAGTTGTGTTTATCTTTGATGGTCTGGATGAAAGCAGAATTACACAGATGTTTTCTGATGGTGAGAAATTTTGTGATGTGAATGAGTCTTCATCAGTGGGTGTGTTGATGTCAAACCTCATCAGAGGAGAGCTGCTTCCCTCTGCTCTCATCTGGATCACCTCCAGACCAGCAGCAGCCAATCAGATCCCCTCAAAATACATCAACCGTGTGACAGAAATTCAGGGATTCAATGAATCTCAGAAGGAGGAATATTTCAGGAAGAGAATCAGTGATGAGCATCAAGCCAGCAGAATCATCTCACACATTAGAAGATCAAGAAGCCTCCACATCATGTGTCACATCCCCGTCTTCTGCTGGATCTCAGCCACTGTCCTTCAAAACCTCCTGAAAACAGATGACAGTGCAGAAATCCCTCAAACTCTGACTGAAATGTACATCCACTTCCTGCTGACTCAGATCAACATGAGGAATCAGAAGTATGATGGGAGAAAACCAAAGAAATTCCTGAAGTCCAACAGAGATGTGATTGTGAAACTTGCTGAACTGGCTTTCAAACAGCTGATGAAGGGCAATGTGATGTTCTATGAGGAGGACCTGATTGAGAGTGGTCATAGACGTCACTGATGCCTCAGTGTATTCTGGGATTTGTACTGAGATCTTTAAGGAGGAATCTGTGATTCATCAGAGGAAAGTCTACTTCTTTATTCATCAGAGCTTTCATGAGTTTTTAGCTGCTTTATATCTGTTCCGCTGCCATATAGTGAAGAATGAGGAATCACTGGAGTTATTTCTGAATAAAAGATATCAGCGGTACTGTCAGGAAAACTCTCTCTATGAGCTACTAAAAGCAGCAGTTGATAAATCTTTACAGAGTACAAATGGACACCTGGATCTTTTCCTGCGGTTTCTGCTGGGCGTCTCACTGGAGTCCAATCAGAGACTCTTACAGGATCTACTGAAACACACAGTGAACAGCTCAGAGACCATCAAGAAAATCACACAAGACATTAAAGACACAATCAAGACTGATGTTGGTCTCTCAGTTGACCGATGCATCAATCTGTTCCTCAGTCTGCTGGAAATGAAGGATCAGACTCTGTACAGAGAGATTCAGGAGTTTGTGAAATCAGAGAATCACTCAGTGAATCCGCTCTCTCCTGGTCACTGCTCAACAATTGTCTATATGCTTCAGATATCAGAGGAGGTGCTGGATGAGTTTGATCTGAAGAAATACAGCACATCAGATGAGGGAAGAAGGAGACTGATGCCAGCTGTGCTGAACTGCAGAAAAGCTCTGTGAGTAATTCCTCTATCAAATCATGACACTTTTCTTTGACACGCGTCGTGTTTAGTGTCTCCTTATTCATTCCAAACAACATGTTTAACAACATGAACATATTTAATACAATTTAGTTTTTTTTCTGATCCACTTTTTCCTTATACTTCATACTCTGTTCAATTTAGATTTCCAAGGATAGTACACATTTATAAACACGTTTGTAAATCCAGCAGTTCAGCCTTTTCGACTAATATTTAGCCAATGGTTTTTGCACAAAGAAAGTAATGTTTTTTTTTTTACCTCATTCAATTTCACATCTTGTTATTAGTCGTATACCACCTGCAGTAATAGTAATAGCTAAAATTCTTTAGGAGTTTATCTGTTGTAAGTCCTCCTTATTACGTGACTTAAACTCTGAAGCCACGTGTTTTTGTACACATGTGTTACTAAGATAAGTACCTTTCATTCTGTGCTATAGACTCGCTTTCTGTAATCTCACTGGTCAGTGCTGTGAAAGTTTGTCTTCATGTCTACAATCATCAAACTCACTGAGAGAGCTGGACCTGAGTCACAATGACCTGCAGGATTCAGGAGTGAAGCTTCTGTCTGATGGACTGAAGAGTTCCCACTGTCAACTCAACATACTGAGGTAAGAAAACTGAAGGTTCACTTGGTTATGAAATTAAAGCTGCCCTCTGCTCTGGTCCTGATCTCCTGTACAGGGGCAGATTTAGTGATTTGGGGGCCCTAACCAAATTCCAGGTATGGGGCCCCAACACAATAACTATGTGCTCTTTTACGCCTACCCCATATTTTGCTTGCTTGCTCTCATGGTTATTGTTTATTTATCCTTTCACAACCAGTAATTAGTCCACCTGATGCTGTTCTAAAGCCATATTAGGCTACCTTATTTTTTTCGGATCACAAAATAAGACATTAAAAAAAAATGCCTACACTTGTCCATTTAATAAATTGTAAACTTTTTCAATCTTTTTACAAACATAAAAATATCCTATGCTACTCATTCCATATTTCACGTGTTCTGAAGGCATATGGTAGGGTTTGCTGAGAGAAACAAATCGAAAATGTAATCTATTATTAAGCGAAAATCTCCAGTCATCGCATTCGTGGATTTCTAGGAGCGCATGGCAGTTCGCGCCAGCACTCCTAGGAAAAGCCCACAAGAGAGTCATTTTGAAACATCAAAACAAATACAATTATGACTTGAAACACAATACTTTCTTTACTGAGGTGAATATCTCTGTTCTGAGACAGTATTATACAGCCTAGAATGCACACTAAAAGCTCACTCACTTCAGTTCATTGTGATCTCACACTGTTCTGTTAATAAGCTCACTGCACAATGAATCTCTTATTTACATCGTATCTACACTTTGTTATAATGAGAGGATTTCTGAGCTTGCAGAACTCAGCATTTGATTAAAACTTGGCATTTCGTGTGGTAAGTGGAATCTAACTAAGAGGAGTGGACATTTCTGCTGCATCAAATGTGTTTATATATATTTCCCGTTATATATTAGATTTTGTCATGGGTGAAATCGTACATTCATTATTTAAATTTGTATCAGTACAGGTATGTGTGCTTTCTGGGAATTAAACCTCAGCATTGTAATTGCCAGTATAGCTACATGAACATTTATGCTATTCTGAAAACAACAAAGTTTCATAGTATCGGACTAATAAAGCACTGCAGCCATGATGTCAAAACCACTCTGTTTGGCCATATTTGCAGTCAATATTTAGAGATCACCTTCTTATTAACAACAGAATATTAGTCACAGAAAGAATATTTTAACCCACCATCTCTTCATTATTGAAGCATATTTCATCCTGTGTTTTAGAATTGCTGGCTGTAATCTCACGGGTCAGTGCTGTGAAAGTTTGTCTTCATGTCTACAATCATCAAACTCACTGAGAGAGCTGGACCTGAGTAACAATGACCTGCAGGATTCAGGAGTGAAGCTTCTCTCTGATGGACTGAAGAGTTCCCACTGTCAACTCAACATACTGAAGTAAGAAAAACAGATCTGATCTCCTGGGGGTTTGTAATATATCAGCAGACACCAGTGTCTAAAGCTTGTTGTTTTTGAAAATTAGTTTTTCACTGATTATTGTTTTACGCTTGTGAGGAGTGGAGATGAATACAAACTGTTATTGAGATCAGTTCTGCTCCAACAACACTGTTACATTGAGTCAAATATTGAATCAGCTACTCCAGCTGAACTGAACCTATAGTCCATGATCTGTGGATAAAATGCGCTTGACTTAGTCAATCATCAAAGACAGGAATCTGTACACATCTGAGTGTGAATCGATTTAAGAGGATCTCCAGTCCCTGATGATGTGATTCTGAGTGTGTGTTTGTGTGTTTGTAGATTATCAGGCTGTATGCTGACAGAGCAAGGCTGTTGTTTTCTGGCTTCAGCTCTGAGTTCAAACCCCTCACACCTGAGAGAGCTGGATCTGAGCTACAATCACCCAGGACAATCATTAGTCAAGCTGCTCTCTGATCCAAACTACAGACTGGACAAACTCCGGTATGTTCAACACTAACAACCATCCTCATGTTTGTTTGTACATGTGTGTGCTATAAACTTGTGTACAGTTGCAATCAAAATTATTTAACCCCCTTGACAGAATTTTGCTGTTGATGCACATACTGTGAATATTTTTTCCACACGCATGTTAAAGATTAAAGCGTTCACACTGCACGCGGTTGCGGTCCGGCAGTGCATTTCAGGAGTGGTGCTTCTGCAGCAGTGCAGCGATCGTTTCCGCTTATGTCTATGTTATGCGTGCGCTGAATTAAAGTGACAGCGCATTGTTTGTTGTAAAAATGAACATGGATTGACATGTAAATGTAGTAATTTCACATTTACATTTCTACTGTGTTTCACAATCAACACGTGGCTTTTTGGCTAGGTTTAAAACAAGGAAAAGTGCACTTTTAGAAAAGCAAGGCAATATAGTTAATAGATGCAATTGTGGAGGTATAAAAACAAAGCGCGGGATTGCATGTAATAAAGATTTAAATGCAAAAGAAAAGGCACAAGAGCCAACTGTTTCTGTCAGTGTTCATTTTAAAAAGGCATGA